>VZQC01002976.1:36154-110471 GCA_009823505.1 Rhizomys pruinosus | reverse complement strand
AAAAAAAAAAAAAAAAAAAAAAAAAAAAAAAAAAAAAAAAAAAAAAAAAAACAACCATGGAAATAAGCCCTGAAGAAGACGTGGGAGAAGGACAGGGAACTGTCCAAGACTTAGATCTGAGTTTTGAAACACTTTCCAGGATCTTCCTTTCTCTGGGAGAAATAACCTACTCACTCTGGAAATAAATATGCTTTGGCCTCCCAGTCGGGGGGCCACCGGCAAGGTGACATGGATGTGGTGAGCAGATGGGTGAAGCTTATCAACAACAGAAATGCCACATGCATACGGTCAGACAACCCGTAATGGCAGGGCTGGGGGGCCCCGAGGGCCCTGAGACCCCCCACACCCAAGTGAGGCCGGGGCAGCAGAGAGTGGAACCCTTTCCAGTGCCCCACAACACGGGACCCCTGGAGGCTCCATCATTGCTGGCATCCGAATGACAAAGTAAACATTGAACCCAAGGATTTGGGGGTGGTAGGGTGGCCGGGAGCACCCAGAGAGGAAGTTCCTGTCTGAGACCAGCTTGGCTTTCCCAGGGGCTCACCCAAGGAAAGGACAGAGCGGGGAAGGGGCCAGGGAGAGCCGTGGGGTCTGCTTGCTGTGTCTGCAGGCAGAGAGGGGCCTTTCAGGTAAGTAGTGTTCCAAGGCCAAGGCCACTGGCCAGGCCCCTCCTCTCACAGCTCCTGGCCTGGAGTCTGCCGGGGCGAACACAGTCTCACCGGGCCTCCGTGCCCACACAGGGTTCTCCCTCTGATTATGCCTTCACATTTCAATGGTTAAAATGTTTTTTTTTTTTCCTTAAGACAAGGAAAAAAATAAAGAGAAGACAATGCAACATAGCAGCATTCATGGGAAGAGGCTGAGAGTGAAAACGGCAAAAGAGAGTGAGGGCGCTGGAGAGATCTAAAGATGCAATAACTCTGTCAGAGTGGGACAAAAGCCTGAATGAAGCATCTTTGAAAGCTGAAGACGCCGATGGAGAAACGACGAAGCCCTTTCCAGCTGCGGGGCTGGAGCTGTGGGCAGGTCCTGGGGTAGTGTCGGGCACCAGGCCCTAGCGTGGCCACTGGGGAGAGGGACAGCACCTGAAATGGGTGGGAGGTGGGGCCTAGCCCACGGCGAGGGACCTCCCGGGCTACGGCTGACATCTGGTGTTTGGCACCCGGGGCCTAGTTGAGGGTCCCCCGGCAGTTCTCGGAGCCACACAGGCATGGGATCTTGATGTCCTCGATGGGGAACTTATAGTCGTAAGTGATTTCCTCATTGACGTTGATGTGCTGCTTTGAGTAGATGACGATCTTCTTCTGGGACTCCACCGTGATCACCTTGGCGTAGCAGTTGGGCTGTGGGGGAGGTGGTGGTGGGAGTCAGGGAGCAGGGCCCTATCCAGCCCCCCAAGCCCAACTGAACCTGACTCACGGTCACCTGCTCCAGATACAGCTCCCTAGTCTGGGTCACAAGAACCAACATTTAAGAGAAACAATAAGACGGAAACCCTCCCCACCACGCTAAGGAGGCCCCTCAAGTGAGGATGTGTTATTCCCCAGAGCCTCTGTCTGCACATGGACGGCAGGAGACACCCAAATTTGTATTTCTAGCCATGTATCATTTCTGAGCTTGAATCTACAAACCACAAGCCCTAGTTCCCTACTTTTATAAATAAAGTTTTACTGACACAGTCTCTGCCCCCACCCCCTCCTTCATTCGTTTGCAGCTGCTTTCCTTTGGAGGGCAAGGTAAACAGCTACAGCCAAGGTCACTGAGGTCCCTAGAGCACAAAGCCAAGCCTGTTTGTCCCTTCTCCCCAAGTTGTCCCTTCCCACTGCTGATCTGTGTCACCTCTATCTGCTGCTTCCTATCTCTGAAGCCACCAGCCATGCTCAACCCACTTCCACTTACCTGAGTGGCAACAGCACTTGCCCTGAGGGCGGGGTGTGCTCTCAACCCAACAGCCAGGCAAACTTTCCCGGGGACAGCTGACCCTATCACCCCAAAGGACCACCTGCAAGAGGGCTGCCTTTGCCTCTATATTACTTATTTCTAATTTTTTTTTTGTCTCCCTGTAGCCCCAGATAGCCTGGAACTCACTGTATAGACCAGGCTGGCCTTGAACTCACAGAGACCGGCCCGCCTCTGCCTCCCAAGTGCTAAGACTAAAGGTGTCCACCACCATGCCCGGCTGCATTACTTATTTTGATTTCTTGGGTGCCAGTGATTGAACTTGGGGCCCGTCTTAGCTCTTACCAGCCTCTCACTCCCTAACTCCACTTTTGTCCCTGCAAAGCTCACAGGATATGCTCAAGTAGTTGTCTACTGGCCCCTCCAGCCTGACAGTCACAGTCAAGAGACCTACTATACCTGGTCATGTCAAAAGACTTAAATGCCTTTCTCAAGAGCCTACGAAGAGGGGCTACTATCACAACAGATGCACAGAGAGATGAAGTACCTGTGCACTAGTAATTCACTTGTTAAGTGTTATTAATTATGGTATGGTTAGTTTTTTGTCAACTTGACACAAACTGTAGTCACCTGGGAAGAGAAAGCCTCAGCTGAGGAATTTCCTCCATCAGACTGGCCTGTGGGCGTGTGCGGGGGGGGCGACGACACGGACTGTCTTGATGACTGATGTAGGAGAGCCCAGCCCAATACGGGTAGGGGCCATCCCAGGCAGGGGCCCTGACTGTGTAAGAAAGGTAGCTGAGCAAGCCAGGGGAAGTAAAGCAGTAAGGCATTTCTCCACGGTCCCTGACTTCCTTCAAGTGATAGACTGTGACCTGGAAGAGGAAGATGAAATAACCCTTTCCTCCCCAAGTTGGTTTTGTTGGAGTGTTTTATCATAGCAACAGAAAAGCAACCTAGACAGATGCAAAGTCCCGACCCCAGAGTGGGTGGGGTGGCTGTCACCTCCGGTACGGAGTTCTTTCCAGTGCAAATCCCTGTTACCAATACCACCTCCCTTCCAGACCCACACCACCCAACATATGCTGCTTCCAAGCACAGTGGTAATTCACATTTAAATTAATAAACCAGTCCTCACTGCCACAGGCCACACCAAAAGTGCTCAACACCATGTGTGGCTACGTCCACATCAGCAGGTAGGGCAGATGACTGATAGTCATCCCAACGACTCAAGTTCTGGGCACTTCGGCAGGAGCACAGAAGCTGACAGCTGTATCGGATTGAAGGGTCTCCAGCCACTAACTAACTGACCTGACCATTTCTGGGCTTTTGGGAAGGGGGGGTTGTTTTGTTTTGTGCTTTTGAGATGGGGCAGCCAGGTTCATTTAAACAAAAGATGCTCTTGCCTCAGCTTCCCAAGTGCTGATGATAGGCATGATCTCTCACACCTGACTGAATCAATCAGCGATCATTCTCTCTCTCTCTCTCTCTCTCTCTCTCTCTCTCTCTCCCTCCCTCCCTGTCTCTGTCTCTGTCTCTGTCTCTGTCTCTCTCTGTATGTCTGTGTATTCATGTACGGAGGACAACCAATCTGGGGTGTCATTCCTTAGAAGCCATCCACCTTGTTTTCTGAGACAGGGTCTCCTCTCTTACTAGTCTAGGGGCTGCCACCACGAGTGGCTTTTTCTGTGGGTTCTGTACTCATCTCCAGCCCACTTCTAAGTACTTATGACACCTGGATTCTAACTCCATCCATTTTACAGATGTAACAACTGAACTCGAGAGTGAAGGAGTTTCTTGTATAGGCAGGCCTCTTGTTCCCTCCCTCCCTCCTTCCCTGTTACCCCCGCTCAACAGGATCCTGGAAAGGAAACTAAGCATCATGATTCCCATGCCTGGGAGCCCAGGTCCCTTGCATGGAGGTGGAGCAGCCTCAGCCCTCACCAGGCACTTACATTGCAGCTGTGGTTAATGAATCGTGCGAAGTTGCCGCACTTGGTGGCATCAATGATCGTGTCATGGTCCACCCGGAACATGTAGCTGCTGCCGATGCCCTCGTCCTCATACCGCTTCTCCCGCATGTCCGCGATCACCTGGCGGATGCTCTGGCCCACATACTCAATGACCATCTCATCAGCCGCAATGGGCTCCATAGCAAACAGGCCCCAGTCGTGAATGTGGCTCTTGCAGAATTTGAGCTTTTTCTTCCGGAACTGGGAGAGGGAAGGAGAGGAGGGCTGAGCACTCTCTCAATTCCCACTGCTCACCACCCAGCTACCCTAGGTAGGGCCTAGCCTCACCTTGAGCTGGTTGAACTTGAGCAGGTCACTGTCACAGCTGCCAGTGAAAGAGGACAACAGGCGGCGCTGCTCAGATCGCCGCTCTGAGCCAGCCCGAGTAGAGGCGTGGGGCTGTGCTGGGATGCTCATGCCCTGCTGGCACAACAAGATGAGAGGTGAGACAGGGACAGACCTGGCCCGCCATCCTCTGTAACCCATGCCCCTGGCTCTGGGCATCACTAGCCTCCCATCCCATTCCAGCAGCATCTGTAGGACTCTTCCTTTCTCAAACCCCTGCCCCCTTCTGTTGAAGGGCCCCTGCGTGTGCTGTTTTCTTTGGGCAAGACCAGCTGCATGGGGCAAGCCCCCCTCTTGACTTTCTTTTTTTCTCCAAACACTGCCTTATTGCTTCTTCATTATCAACTTTAAAAAGATTTATTTTTATTCTATGTATGAGTGCTTTGCCTGCATGCATATAAATGCACCACATGCAGCAGTGGCCACAGAGGTCAGAAGAAGTCAGATTCCCAGGAACTGGAGTGACAGGCAACTGACAGCCATCCTATGGGTGCTGGGAACGGAAGCTATAACCCTGGTTCTCAAGAGCAGCCAGTGCTCTTAGCTGTTGAGCATCTTTCCTAGCCTCCTCCTGCAGTGCTTCTCTCTAGTGGTCTTCTATCATCTCTATAGTTTGTCCCCTAACTGCTCAGGTCCAACGCAACCTTCACTGGCCCCCTCTAATCTGCCAATCTCCCTTTTATTCTTTTTTTCTTTTTTTTTTTTTTTTTTNTTTTTTTTTGGTATTTTTGAGACAGGATCTCCCTATAGTCCCAGCTGGCCTGGAGCTCACTCTATAGACCAGGCTGGCCTTGAACTCACAGAGATCGGCCTGCCTCTGCCTCCTGAGTGCTGGGATTAAAGGCATGTGCCACCATGCCTGGCCTTTTTTCTAAGATCTTTGGGACAGTGTTGCTACTTGAGTGCTGGGATTAAAGGCATGCACAACCACACCCTGCAATACTTACCTAATCATAAATAAAAAGAATCAACCTTTTGGAAATGCAGTTCTGCCCCATGTGAATACTGCTAGAGCACTCTACCACCCACAGAACAAAAAGCTATGTTTTTTGTTTTTGTTTTTTTATCTTTTTGAGACAGGGTCTCCCTTTAGTCCCAGCTGGCCTAGAACTCACTATGTAGACCAGGCTGTCCTTGAACTCACAGAGATCTGCCTGCCTCTGCCTCCTGAGTGCTGGGATTAAAGGCATGTGCCACCATGCCTGGCCTTTTTTCTAAGATCTTTGGGACAGTGTTGCTATGTATCCCAGACTGGCCTGGAATTCACGATCTTGCCCCTCCCCAACCTTCCTTAGCCTTGAACACACAGGCCAGGAGGGCACTGGATGTTTAGGGCTCAATCTTAACTCCACACCTGGCACACCCTCTGTACTCGCCCCCACCTGACTCCCAACCCAGGGGCCTACAAACTCAGTTCACAGTACCTGGGTGTCCATGGGGGGCTCGTCGGTGCTTGCCCGGCTGCTGTTGAGGTACCGGAGCTTGTCGTTCTTGTCGATGGTGTAGAAGCCTTCGCTGCGGGCACAGCCCGTCACATGCTCTCGGATGCCATCATCCCGTTTCTTTTTCTTTGCTGAAGAGAGGCTGGTGGGTGGGTGTGGGTCAAGGGCCATGTGGACATTCTGAGGTTCCCTCCCAGCCTCTCTGCTCAGCACCCCCACCCTTAGACCCATCTTTGGCTTTGCACCCCCTTCGGTGCCACGTCAGCATGCTCTTGTCTGCTAATACCACTGATGCTCTGCACCCAGATGCAGGACCCTGGGCATGTTTACTACTTCCTCCTCAGTTTCTCTGAAAACCGGTAAAATAGAACTGGGAATCTAGAAATGCTTAGATATACTCGGTGTACTCTGGCAGAACTGTAGAGACAGAGCAAATGGCCAGATTAGTGCAGGACAGTGGGATGACCACAACACCCACTCGCAAGGACACAGCAACAAACTAGCTTCAGGCTAGCACTGGGGTAAGGAGCCAGCTTTTCCTGGGTTTAAACATCAAATCTGCCATTAGGTAGTATATGATTTGGGGCAGGCCAATTGGCCTCTCTGAGCCTGTTTCTACACGTGTAAAATGAAAATCTTGACTGCCTCTGTATCTCACTTGGCTATGGGGGATTCAATTCAGCTGGGCAGAGCCTTGCTGAGCGAACCTCAGTCTCTGCCACTCTTGTTAGGTTCTACAATCACATTAGCATGTTTGGGCCTAAGACCAGTTGAGCTACCTCGGGGAACAAGATGGGCCTGATATGACTACTGGCTGATAGGTAACAATGACTCCTGGGTAGCATGACTGCTAGATAGGGGTGTAGGCCCAGAGGGACTTTCTGCATCTAGGGGGTATGGCCCCCAAGTCTGGTAGGATATAGGGATGGTAGACCCAGAGCGTGTCATTCAGCCAGTCCATGCCATTGTCCTGCTGCAACAGACGCTCATAGGTGACACACAGGAAGCGGATGTCCTCCTCATCAATGCCACCATTCCAGATGTCATACAGGATGGTCATCTCTTCAAACTCCGAGCGGGGTCGGAAGAGGGGTTGGGGTGGTGAGGGTTCAGGTGAAGCTGAGGGGGGGGCTACCAGGTCTTCATGGCGCTTTTTGGGTGGCCGGCGCCATGGCCCCCGCACCTTGGCCAGGTCCATGTACTCCTCTGTAACTTCATCCCGCCGAGGGCCTGGAGGGATGGCCTCGGAGGGCCACTGGTTGTCCAGTTCCTTGAAGGGTAGCTTGGTGGGCTCCACAGGTGGTGGAGGAGGGGGTGGAGGAGGCTGGGGTGGGAGAGGTGGTGGTGGGGCAGGGATCCCGGTGTTCCGGAAGTCCAAAGTCAGAGCCCGAGGGTCATGGGGAGAGGGGAAGACGGGGGTCTGCGGCCGGCCTGGAAGGAGCAGAAGGTCCCTCCCAAGGGCAGGCCCTGACGGTGGCCGGACCAAAGGACCGTCTAAGGACAACATAGAGGGTGGGGATCGCCGGGGCCGGCCTGGCTTCCTCTTGATGGGGGGTGGGCAGGGAGCTAGAGTGGCAGGCAACAGGGGGGGCAGCTGGGTAGGGGCCCGAGGCTGGGCCCTCAGAACAGGAACAGGCAATGCCAGAGGCAGGGGAAGGGGCAGGGGCAGTGGAAGAGGCAGGCCTGTCTCTAGGAGCACTGGGGAAGCCAAGGGGCCAGAGCGCTCATCCCGTCGGCCCGTCGGGAGGGGGCAGACAGGTAGCAGCAGGGATCCACTGGGCTCAGGGAAGGTGGGGGTGAAGCTGAAGTCCCGGCCAGGTGTCCGTGGGAGGGCCCCACTGCTCAAACCAGGGGACTGGGATGGATACGAAAAGGGGCTGCCGGGCACCTGGGGGGAGCTTAGAGACAGGCCGTTGCTGCCCCCCGACAGTGGGGGCTCCCCACCTGGGGTGGCTGGCACTGTCTCTGTGCTTTGTGACTTGGCCAGGCTGCTACACAGGCCTGGAGTACGTGGAGGCTGGTCCTCGGGGGGAGGCTCCAAAGGAGCAGGGGGTTGTGTAGGCTCTGGCGTCTGGGGCTCGGGTGGTGGGCTGGGTGGCCGGGGCAGTCGAGGGGGTGGCAAGGGTGGCTGAAGGGGCAAGGAGAGCATGGGATGTGGCTCAGGCTCCACTTCTAGGTCTTCTTCTGTGGAGAGGCAGGAAAAGACCAGAGCATGGTTACTTCATTCAAACATCTCTCAGAGCCTTATTCCTGCTGCCCTACTAAACACTTGATAGACAAACACTACTCAATTAAACCATTTGAAGACATTCCAGTAACCAGCCCAGTGTCAGGCACCCAGCAGCGGAGGCTTCATAATTGTTGGGAATATTAACCAAAGACATAGGAGACATAGTTGTCAGCCTTCCCCGTGTCTTCAGAGCTGTGGTCTTATAGCTAGAGGAGCAGGTAATGGTGTGCTCGCCTAACATCTGAGAGATCCTGGGTTTGTACCCCAGCACTGTAGAGAACCAAAACATGCTACCATGTTCCTGTGACCAGAGAAAATTTGCTCCATGAAGAAACAAAATTTATCATCTAGTCTTTTCAGTACTTGTCAGAGCCTTAAAGATTTCTCCTGGCGGCCCGGCGTGGTAGCGCACGCCTTTAATCCTAGCACTTGGGAGGCAGAGGCAGGCGGATCTTTGAGTTCAAGGCCAGCCTGGTCTACAGAGTGAGCTCCAGGACAGCTGGGGCTACAGGGAGACCCTGTCTCAAAAATTAAAAAAAAAAAAGATTTCTCCTAGCATTTGTATACTCTCTTAGAATGTATGTTTCTAATGCATTTGTTGTCATCTGTCACCCTAAGCTAGAATATGTGCTCCCTAAGGACTATTTGACCTCCTGTATTCATAGTGCCTAAAACAGTATATCAGTATCCAACAGAACCTTAATACTGAATTACTATTCAAAGATACTCATTCCACAAAATGGCAGAGTATTTTTTGCTGAAGGATTCAGTAAAGGTACATACTAACCATGTGTGGCTATGTAGGTTAAAGGGCTACCTAGGTTAAAGTATTTTAAAATGTTAAAATGAGTTAGAATTGGGGCTGGAGAGATGGCCTAGCAGTTAAGAGCGCCGACTGCTCTTGCAGAGGACCCAGGTTCGATCCAAAGCACCCACATGGCGGCTAAGAACCGTTTGTAACTCCAATTCCAGGGGAATCTGAGACCCTTTTCTGACCTCTGTGGCATTGCACGACACAGGTGCACAAACCTGCATGCAGACAGTATATTCATACACATACAAAAATAAATAAAATTAAAAAGAAAAAAAAATGAGTTAGAATTAAGTACCAGTACTGATGCCACAGGGGTCTCATCAGGAGCTAAGAAGCAATACTGCGTCTGGCAGCTGAAGTGCAAAGCTCCCTTCTGCCACTGCAGGCACCAAGCAAAGAGCTTCATGTGCTTTGCCCAGCTGTCATGAGGTACAGGGCATGGAGCCCACCATCCCTCTCAATCTGGCACCCATGGGCTGCCTGCCCAACTTGTCTGTCACTAAACAACTATGGACAGTGTTCCCACTTTGGGAGCACCTTGGGGAACCCATAGACTAAGGACTAAACCTTGGGGGAAATTTTTTTTTTTTTTGGTCTTTTTGAGACAGGGTCTCCCTGTAGCTCTCTGGCTGTCCTGGAATTCACTATGTAGAACAGGCTGGCCTTGAACTCACAGAGATGCACCTGCCTCTGCCTCCCAAATGCTAGGATTAAAGGCGAAATCTTGATGTTGAACAGTAAAAGCAGTAATGATCACAGGAAGGTGGTCTGCTGAGGTCACATCAGAGGACCTGGGCTGGTTATAACAGCAGATGCCCAGCTCCCTGCCTCATTCCTCCCCGTCCTCCGCCCCCAGAGGCTGCAGGGATTACCTGGAGCAGGTTCAGGAGATGATGGGGGCTGGGCCTCCATCTCCCTGGCAGGGTGTTCTGGAGATAGCAACATGTCCTCTTCTGTGGTTGAACTTGGCTCTTCAGGGGACTCCTTGCTCCCTTCCAGCTCCTCAGTACCCACAGGAAAGGGAGCTTCCTCCAGGACAGAAGCCTGCTCCTCCGGCACTTCATCCTCGGCCTCAATGTCCACTTCTTCTGTGCCCAAGGACTCTACCACTGGGGCTCCTGGGCCCAGAGGCTCCTCTGCCCTGTCCTGCTCTGAGTCCTGGCCGCCTGCTGGGGGCGTGCTTTCCTCTGCCGCCTCTTCTTCCTCTTCCTCCTCTTCCTCCTCCTCTTCTTCCTCCTCCCCAGGTGCAGTTATCTCCTCCTCATCCTCGGAGGACGAAGATGAGGACTCGGACTCAGAACTTGACTCAAACCCAGAAGACTCAGAACTCTCACTGGATGATGATGACGAAGATGATGAAGAAGATGACTTAGCTGTGGCCTTGGAGGTGGCAATGCTTACTGTCTCCTCTGGATGAGAGACACAGGTGGGGGGGTCATCTCATGACCAGTTGTGCCCCTGACCCATGCCAGAAACTTCCTGGCCTTTACCAGAGGGGCTCCTCTGAACAGTCCTCAGACACTAAGGGGGAGGCAACTAGTCACCATTTTGGAAAATTAAGGTGAAATTACCATAAAACTGTTTACTGTAGAGTGAAGAACCCCAGTGCTATTCAGTGCACTCCCAATGCTTTGACCACCACCTCCGTCTTGTTCCCAAACATTTCCAACAGCTCAGGTAGAAGCCACACCCTTTAGTTACACCCCTTCGAACCCACCCACCCCAGTTCTAAGCACTCATTGGTCCTTTTTCTGGGTTGATGACCTCATCTGTGCCACTATTTTGGGTATAGAATTGCAAATATAGTGTGCAAATATTTCAAAAGCACTAATATTGTTCCTAGAATGTCACTGACTGACACACCACCTGTGCCCTGTAAGTGCGGGCTTGGGACAGGTCGGGTTACCCACCTCTCTGCTCACCTTCTTCGGAGTCCCTATCCTCCTTCTCACTCGCCTCTGACAGGGCTGTATCTCGGTCATCATTGTCAGACTCATCCCGGTCATCACTGTCCTCTTCCTCATCATCCTAGGGTACAGAAACAGACAAACACAGGTAAGCTGATAGCCGAGTTCCCCCAGCTAGAACCCGGACACCGTCTAGATTCAGACCTTATCGGATGTGGATGAGGATGATGAAGGCGAGGAGATGTGGCTCCCAGGGCCTTCCTCGACCTCCTCCTCCTCTGCTTCGTCTTCTTCCTCCTCAGTGCTTTCCTGATCCTCCTCCTTGTCTGAGGCTGCGGATGAGGGGGAGGTGGTAGAAGACCCCGAGGATGAGGATGCTGATGAGGACGATGACACGGACAAGGACTCCTTCTCATCCTCTTCCCCACCACTGTCCAGCTCCAGTGGCCGTGCTGGCCGGCGCCGCACACCCACACCCTTGGGGTCCCGCTTGGCAAGTTCACAGGGGGCATCAGTCATGTCTCGATCACGCTCTCGTTCTGACTCTGCCAAAAGATAGAGGAGTCAGAGTGGGGCAGGGGAATGAGAGAACAAGCAGCCAGCAAGCAGTTGAGAGCACGAACCTTCGTCTTCCTCATCCACGGAAGTTGAGGGACGCAGCCGCTTCTGGTCACTAGAGGAGGCTGTGTCTGGTGGCTCCTTCCTCTTGACCTTGAAGGAGGGCAGGCGAATGGCACCACGCAGCCCAATGCCCAGGCCCAGGCCCTCGTAGCCTAGGCCCTCACCCTTGCCCCATGACTCCAACAGACACGAGGCAATTCGGTCTTTGGGCTTTGGCCTATCCTCATCTTTGTGTTCACCGGACTTCACAGGGGTCAGTGAGGCCTGGGACAGAAGACAAGGGGACAGCCATCTCAGTCAGAGGCACTGCTGCCCGCTCCACAGGCAGCCTCCTCTGAACAGGCAGAGCAGCTTTGGGTGAAGCATGCCTTCTCACACACCTGGCCACACTACATTCCCTTCCTGGGCTCCAGGGTCCCATTCTGCTCCTCTGACTGTCATGCTGTCATGGCCTCTCCAGTAACGTGGCTACTACAGCCACCACCTTCCTCAGAAAAGTGGCTCTTACACATGGGAGGCAGGAACAAAAGCCATGTCTTCACCACATGGCACAAGTTCCACAAATGACATTTATATATATTTTTAAATTTTTTTTTTCTTTTTTTTATTTTTTTTTATTAATTTTATTTATTTCTGTATGTGTATGAATGTACTGTCTACATGCAGGTTTGTGCACTCGTGTCGTGCAATGCCGCGGAGGTCAGAAGCGGGTCTCGGATTCCCCTGGAACTGGAGTTCTCCTGGAATTGGAGTTTCAGACGGTTCTCAGCCGCCATGTGGGTGCTGGGGATCGAACCCGGGTCCTTTGTAAGAGCGGTCGGCGCTCTTAACCGCTAGGCCATCTCTCCAGCCCCTATTTTTAAATTTTTTTATTTATTTCCATATGTGTAGGAATGTATTATCTGCATGCAAGTCTGTGCACCCGTGACGTGCAACGCCGCGGAGGTCAGAAGAGGGTCTCGGACTCCCCTGGAACTGGAGTTCTCCTAGAATTGGAGTTTCAGACAGCTCTCGGCCGCCATGTGGGTGCTGGGGATCGAACCCGGGTCCTCTGCAAGAGCAGTCGGCGCTCTTAACCGCTAGGCCATCTCTCCAGCCCATGACATTTATATTTTTATATTGTCTTGTTTTCCTGCTCTTTGGGGTTCCAAGGCATTAAAATAGCACAAGAGTTCTTTTTTTTTTGGAACAGGGTTTCCCTGTAGCCCCTGCTGGAACTCATTATGTAGACCAGGCTGGCCTTGATCTCATAAAAACCTGTCTGCCTCTGCTGGGAATAAAGAACTGGGATTAAAGGCATAAACCATCATACCAGGCAGAAGAATCCTTTATATAGTTGACTTGGGACTCATTTTTAAGGATGATATACTCCATAAGAAAAGGAAAGGAATATTGGGGGCTCTTGATTCATAATATTTTTATTTCTTCACCAGTGATTTTTAAAAATTTTAATAAAAAAGGGGCTGGAGAGATGGTTCAGCGGTTAAGAGCGCCGACTGCTCTTGCAGAGGCCCAGGGTTCAATTCCCAGCACCCACATGGTGGCTAAGAACCATCTTTAACTCTAGTTCCAGGGGAATCCGACGCCCTCTTCTGACCTCTGTGGCATTGCATGATATGGGTGCACCAACCAACATGCAGACAGTACACTCATACATATAAAAAAATAAATTAAAAAAAAATTAATAAAAAAAATCTAATTGATTTTGTTATTTCACAGGCCAGCCTGGAATGGCATTACCGAAGCCTGGAATGGCATTACTAAAGCCTGGAACTCCTGATCTTCTAGTCTCCAACAACCCAAGTACTAGAATTACAAACAAGCCTGGCTTAGCCACCGTTAGCAGCTAAAACAACCCGTTCAGAGATAAGGACAGAGCTCAGTTGGTAGAGTATATGCCTAGCAAGCACAAGCCTTGGGTTCAGTCCCCAGCATCTGCTAAACTAGATGTGGCAGGGCATACATGCAATCCCAATTCTCCAGAAGTGAAGGCAGAAAAATCACAAGTTAAAGATCATTTTTGTTACATAGGGAATATGAGGCCAGCCTGGATTGAAGAGTCTGTTCCAGTAATTTTTTTTGTATAAGCCCCTGCATAATACTTACTGTTACTGTTTTGTAATATTTATGTGAAAACCAGGTATGTTATCTCAGGGCTTTAATCCCAGCACTCTGGAGGCGGAGGCAGGGGGATCTCTGTAAGTTTGAGGCCATCATGGCCTGCCACAGTGAGTTCCAGGTCATCAGAGCAATACAGTAAACAAAACAAAACAGCGGCTGGAGAGACGGCTCAGCAGTTAAGAGCACTGACGGCTCTTGCAAAGGACCTGAGTTTGATTCCCAGCACCCACATGGCAGCTAACAACTGTCTATAACTATCCAGAGTATCTGATGCCTTCTTCTGACCTCCACGGGCATTGCACAACACGAGTGGACTTACACATATGCAGGCAATATACTCATGCACATAAAAATTAAAGTACAATATTTAAAAAACAAAACAAAACCAGTCTGTAAGAAAATTACTTCATTGTGGACCCAGAGGTCACCACTGAGGTTCTGAAATGCTGACTTCAAGGGACAGTAGGAGAACTAGCCAAAATGAGCCCTGTTCAGAGCATGGACATTAGTTATCTGACACAGCTCTAGCTGGGTGTTTCTGCTAGCTCATCCCTCAGGGCCAATGTAATTTGAGTAAACTATAAAGAATCATATGTCAGATGGATGATTCTAGTTTTATTGCCCCATTATACAGATGTGGAATAGTTGTGACAGGTGTCACTTACCCGGATCACAGAGAGCAAACTCTTAGTCACAACAGTGTTTTCTAAGGCACATCACTGGGACAAACAGCAGAACTGTTCACTCTGGTCTCCTCAGGATTGGAGGGGAGGGACAGAGGGACTAAGGGCAGCCACTGAAGGGGGTTTTAAAATACTAAAAGTATTTTAAAAGTGTCTGTCATCCCAGCTAATCAGCAAACTAAGACAGAAGTATCCTTGAGGCTAGAAGGTCCAGGTTAGCCTGGGTAACATGGGCTAAGACTCCACCTCTTAAAAAGAACTAAAGAAAACGTCCTCTATTAGAGAGGGGGCAGTTAGAGATTATTTGTAAGTCTGAACAGAAACTACATGAAAAGGAAAGGTGTGGTCCCGCCAAGATGAGACTTGGTACCAAAGAAGTCAGGAGAGAAAAGGTAGTTGTGCTAAATCAACCCCAGAGCTCTGAGCTTTCAGAGTAGCTGGGCTGCAGGCCACTGGTCAGGAAGCCGCTGAGCACCTGACACTCATCACAGGCAAATGAAGAACTGTGTTTGATTTGTACTTTCATCTTCCGTGATTTAAATGTAAAGAACTGCAGGCAGCCAGGACCCGGGCCAGGAGGCTCAGCCACTGGCTCTTTCAAGGGGTCTCCAGAGGCAGCAGGTCCTGATCTTGCTTCACCCTTACTGGTCACCCAGAGTACACCATGCCCATCCACCCACCTACCTTGGCCATCCTCTCCTTTTTGTCCCACCATTCATCGAAGGCCCGGAAAGCCACCACCTCTACCATCTTGCGGTTCAGGTCTCGCTTCATGATAGCCTTGAGCTCTTTGAGTACCACCAGCAGTACGCCATCCACTGTGGCCTTGTGGGGGTCCTCTTGACGTGGCACATAGCCTGGTGGTGGTACGGAGGGGTCAAACTTGGGCAGGGGCGGCCAGTGCTGTCCACGGCCCGGGCCACTGTTGCTCAGGGAGAAGGGGCCTCGGTAGGGGGGCAGATTGACGAATTGTAAGCCAGCAGAGGCGGCAGCAGCCGCAGCAGCCATGAAGGGTGGGTAGGGACAAGCTCCCTGGCCTGTCATGAGTCGACTCAGCATCTGTGTTTGCATCTGGAAGGACATGGGCATGCCGCCCCATTGGCCACCCAGAACATGGCTCATGTCCACCTGCATCACAGGAAACAATCCTGGCGGGAAGGGAGGCATGGGCGGCAGGATGGGTGGGGGTGGGACGCCAGGTGGTGCTGGCAAGGGTGGTGGGGGCACTGTCACTGCAGGATGGGCTGGTGGGGGTGGTGGCGGAGGAGGCAGAGGTGGGGGCATAGGGAATCCAGGCTGTGGTGGGGGCGGAGGTGGGGGCAAGGGAGGGAAGCCAGGTGGGGGAGGCAGTGGCAGGTTTGGAGCCAGCACATTGGGGCCTGCCACCGTCGCTGCCCCTGCAGTCACCACCATGGGTTTGGGGCAGTCCGAGCTGGTGATGGGGGCAGATGGCATCTCATCATCTGAGATCTCCATGTCCTCACCCGAGGACTGCTGGCCCTGGAAGAGAGTAGTAAGGGTAAGATGGAGGCTCCTGAGTCCCTTCCAAGCATCAGAAAGACAGAGATTGACCTTCTGCTAGACTTGGGATCAGTATCAGAGATTCCCAGCTACATACAGAACCTAATGATATTCACTCAATCACTCCAAGCCTTAAACTCCCCTTTGGTATATGGGGCATCAAAACAGCCATTCGCAGGGCTGGAGAGATAGCCTAGTGGTTAAGAGCACCGACTGCTCTTGCAGAGGACCTGGGTTTGATCCCCAGCACCCATATGGTGGCTAAGAACCATCTGTAACTCCAATTCCAGGAGAACTCCAGTTCCAGGGGAATCCGAGACCCTCTTCTGACCTCCGCGGCATTGCACGACACGGGTGCACAAACCTACATGCAGACAGTACATTCATACACATACAAAAATAAATAAAATTTAAAAAAAACAGCCATTCACTCAACAAACATTTGCTCAGCACCTGTGTGACAGGCACTGTTCTAGATGCTGAGAAAGTGGAAGTGACCAAAGACAGACAAACCTGGCTTTGTGTGGAGCTAAACTTCTAGTTAGAGGAATGAAAGCAAAACCAGAATACATCACCAGGCAAAGGAAATCAGGAGAATGGGAGGGACGAACACAGTGAAACAATCTGCTTCACTTTAAGAGTGCATTGCAACATGCACCTGGGAAGAGTTGACACTTGTACAGCACTTCTTTGTGCCTAGCAAACTTCCATATATGAACTCAGCTTGTCCTTAGAACAGCTCCGCAAAGAAGGTTTGCTATCTGCATTCCCAATGAGGAAATTCCGACACAGAGAGTCTAAGTAACTTCCCAGAGGCCACAGAGCAAAAAAGAGACACAGTGGGATTTGAACCAGGAAGTGGTTCCCCAGCCTGGACTCAGTCAGCCAGCCTGTGGTCCTCACTGTGGCCAGGAGCCTGGGGCAAAAGGAAATATTTGAGCAGGGGATAGTGTATGGGGTTATTAGCAGCACTAAGGGCTTCTAAACAAGAGGGTTTTTTTCCTTTGGGTTTTGAGGTGAACCCAGGCCCTTGAGCATGCTGGGAATTCTACAGCCCTAGAGCTAAGCACGCACACAACCAGTGAACCCTTCTATCTCCTCTCTTCACCCAGTCTTCTCTGCTTTTAGCAGGGGCCAGCTGTTGAATGGGTCACTGAGAGTCTTGCTTCAACATCTCCATGGAGCATGGTGCTGCCTGGGAAGCCCAGGCACAATTGGTCCGCGTAAGCAAGGGAGTGAGTGCACGCGCGCGACACACACACACACACACAGAGGCAGAGCAGCCATGGGAGGGGTGAGGCAGGACCAGAGCTCGCCTGGGCTCCCGTGATTGGCTGACTGTAGCACCCAGGTTAACCCTCTGTGTGCTGCTGTGCTGTGTCCAGGGTTGATGTCTCCAAGCTTTCTTTCTGTTCTGTGTCTGGCCCAGCCTACCTAACCCTCCCTCCCATGGAAGGGTGTCTTTGAGTGTGTGTTGTGTGCAGCAGTGTGATGCTCCTTCCCCTGCAATATCCCTCCAAGGCCTTCCCCAACTGGAGGCCTGACCTCTGCTCCATGGAGATGTTGAAGCAAGACTCTCACTGACCCATTCAACAGATGATGAAACTGAGACTCAGAGAGGAAATGTCTTCCCCTAGATCACATATCCCCTACGTGACAGCTAAGACTGGAACCTGCACTTTAATTACCATTGTCTCAGAAGATGGGATCCCCTCCATGCTGTGGCTCCCTCTTCTCTAACTCAGCCTTGGCTGAGACTGGAGGGCAGTGCTTTTTCTTACTCAGGCACCACACACTACCAGACATGGAACCCAGCTGCTGCTCTCCCGGATGCCAGCAGGGGGCTCCCGAAGCCCAGCCTGGTACTCAGCTCTACTCAAGTCTCCCAGGGGTTCTTTCCTGGGGCCCTCAGACTCCAGTGCCCTCATCCTTAAGTTTTCTTTCTCCTGCCTCGGCCCAGGAGGGGCCCCCATGCCCCCCAGCTTTTCTGGACCCCACACCCCTGCACCAGGTGGATGGCATGCACATGGACTAAGCCCAGGCTGCCTATCTGGAGGGGGAGAAAGAACCAGCAGTCTAGCTCTTGTACACCTGTGTCACACTCCCCCGCCCCCCACCGACTCCTGTCACCCCTGTTGCTAGAAACCACTTCCCCAGAACTGCTTGCAGGCTCCCAGGAGCCTCAAGCACCTGCCACCCGTGCTCCACCAGCCCAAGCTCTCCTCAGTTCCCTTCCTGGCAGCCAGAGGGGCTTCATCAAAGGGCTGGGGGATGTGGAGAAGCTCTCTGTGCCCACAGAGGGCCCAGGCTATATGTGAGCTTCCAGCCTTTCATGCCTGCTGGTCCCAGGGAGCCAAGGGCAGGGGCCTAGACCAGAAAGATGGTGGAGTGGAGCCCAGCAGGATGGCAAGAGAGCCTGGACAGCAGCAGCCTCCCCTTCCCAACTTTGGAACCTCCTGAGACTGGAGGTTTGGGCAGTGAGACCAAGTGAGGAGCAAGGGGGAGGGGACAGTCACCTTCGCTTGCTTCAGGCTATGTTCCTGCCCAAAGCCAGCCCCTAACTCCTTCCCCCTGAAGACGGGGGCATAAGAAGCCCTACTGCGTGCTTTCCTATCCCTTCAGAGAACATCAGGATGTGCGCACTCCAGCACTCATGGTGGGCCAGTCCTACACGACACCCTGGCCAACCTCCAGTCTGCCTGAGCAATAGGACTATCACTGATCAATCTAAGCCACTAACAGAGAAGAGGACAGAGGACCTGCCGCCAAGACCACAGCCCCATACTCTGGGGTCTCAGCAAATGCCACCAAAGCTCAATATCAGAACTTAGCCCAAGCTGAAGACTCAACTCCCCTTCTAGAGCGACAGAACTCTGATCTGCATGGGCTTCCCTGGCCTTGTTACTTCTGTATCTTAGTTAGTTAAATGCATTAAAGAAAAAGGAGAACACAGACAGACATCAATCCTAGACAGATGGACAGACATAGTGATACCTCATCCATCCTCTCCGAGGTCGGGGTCCTGTCTCCAGCCAGGTCCAAAGCCACCTCAGCTGACTGGCCTAGAAGACCCATAGGGTCTGGGGGGCCTGGCTCAGGTGGGGGCCGGGGTCCCAGGCACAGACTCAGTTCGTCATCATCATCAGAGTCAGGCAGTGGTGTTGGGCTAATATCCTCTAAGCCTGTGCTGGAGGGACGCGATGAGGGTGGTGAGGGGCCATGGAAGCCAGGCTGGGAGTTGGTGCCAAAGGGGGCAATCGGAGAGAGCTGGGAGGAAGAGGAGGAGATAGGGCTGCCCTCCATCTGGAGTTCAGTGTCTGAGTCCTGCTCATGCAGGAAGGGCAGTTTGGTGCGTTGTTCCTTCAGCAGCATCTCAATGCGTGAGTCCAGGCTGTCATGGGGCTTCTCTGGCCCTGCAGGGGATGACTCCAGCGTAGGCGTTCCAGGGCTGTCACAGGGCTCAGGACTCCAGCCAAAGGTGGGCCTACCACCCAGCTCCATGCTGTTGGTGTCAGGGGGTGGGGGACCAGGAGGTGTGCCTGGCTTCTCCTTGGCTGGAGGCTCCGAGGGTGGCAGGGGTGGGGGTACAGGTGCCCTCCGGAACTCCCCAGTGTCACGGGCCCCAAATGCTGCTGTGGCAGTGGGCTCCTCAGGGGGTGGGGGGAAGGGGGCTGCTGGGGTCTGGTATGGAGAGAAAGTGGACTTGAATCCAGGAGCAGGAGCTGCTTGGGCAGGGGGTGGAGTGTGGGCAAATGTGGCCGCATCCTGTGGTTGGGTCTTGAAGGGAGGGCCACTGCTGCCCCCACTGCTGCCCACTGTCCCAAATGGGAGATCTGAGGAGGCCCGGAAGGAGGCTGTGGCTCCAGCCACAGCAGCCACCGCAGCACTATGGACATAATGATGCTCATGGCGGCGATTATAGGCATCTGTGAACTTGCTGTCATGCCGTCGAGCCTTGAAGGTGGCTGTGGGGTCCTGGCTGAAGAGGTAGGAGGGTGTGGGCTGACGGCTGGAATAGCTGGAGTCCTGGGAGAAGGGGGTACCCAGGCGAGGCGTGAGTGGGGTGCCCTGTCCATAGGAGTTGGGTGTGTCCAGACGGCAGCTGGAGTAAGCTGTGTCTTGGGAGAAGGGGGTCCCACCACTACTGGGGGTGACGGAGGAGGAGCCAGAGCCACAGCCTGCAGACAGGCTGCCATCCTTGAGGCGCTTCAGGGCATCTGACAGCTAGAAAGAGAGAAAGAAGAGATGACAGAAGTGGAGGTGGAGCAAGCGAACGCAACTGCTGCCCCTTCTTGCTCTGGCTTTTGCGCAGCTCCAGAGCTCACTGCTTTCTAGTGTAAGGAAACAAAGCGCAGTCTCAAGGTCTTAATTTCTCCTCTACTCTTAGGTGTAATTACCCCTATAGCCCAAGCAGGAGCTGGCCTGGAACTCGCTATGTAAACCATACTGGCCTTGAACTCATAGAGATCTGCCTGCCTCTGCCTCCCGAGTGCTGGGATTAAAGTTGTGGGCCACCAGGCCCAGCAGAGGATTTCTCCTAATCCTAGAGGCAGAAGAAAAAGACTGACACCTTGGTTGAGATTCCCTTTCTGCCTCAGGTCAGATATCAAGAGATATGACCAAGAACCAAGAACCGTGGTCCTGGCTTGAGAATGGCCTCACAAACTCCAGTGATTTAAATGGTATGACGCAGGGAAAGTTCCTAGGGAGCATCTACCTGACTACCAGGTGAGCAGACTCTGCTTGTAAGGGCAGCCTGGGGAAAGAAGCTGGCTTGAACAGTCAGAGTGGGGTTGGTGAGGTGTCTCAGCAGGCAGTGGTCTGGAAAGAGATGGTCTTTCCTTAGGAAGGGGCTCTGAACGCTGCTTTCTGGAGATAGGTACAGGGGTGATCAGACATTAAAACCCAGGACATAGCAATGTTTTGGTATCCGATAGAAAAGTCGCCCCAGGTCTGTGGGAATCCCAGCCTAGAGAAGAGAGGGTGTAATGGGAGGAGCTTTGTGTGGGCTGGAAGCTACGGGGAATAGGACCAATCCCAGGGGAGGCCTGCTGCAGCCGATCTTGGGAAAACAGAGCTTTTAGAGCAGCTATGAACCTGCTGTGGGTGTGGCTGGACTTGTTTCTCTCTTAGGCCTCCAAAGCCAGATGGTGAGGTAGGGAGGACCGTCATAAACCCACCTGTAGAGTCTCATTCACAACGGGAGAGACAGCATCTAGCTCGCCCACTGGGAGGGTCTGGGGGGTGTAGCGGCCAGTGACCAACAGTTCATAGAAGCGCATTCGGGTTTCCCCTGGAACAGGTAAGGGAGAAGAGATTCATGGAGGATCTAGTATGGGACAGCCCCCAGCATGGGGATTCCAACCTACTTAGCATCTTCAGGGGTCCCTTGTGCCAAAGACCAAAGGCCTGGGGAAACTGCATGTCCCAGACTAAGTACCCAGCCTCTCCTGCACCTCATTTAAGATCCCCATTGGTGGGCTGGAGAGATGGCCTAGTGGTTAAGAGCACCGACTGCTCTTGCAGAGGACCCGGGTTCGATCCCCAGCACACACATGGCGGCTGAGAACCACCTTTGACTCCAGTACCAGGGGAATCCGACGCCCTCTTCTGACCTCTGCAGCATTGCACGACAAGGGTGCACAAGCCTACATGCAGACAGTTCATTCATACAAATAAATAAATAAAAATTTATATTAAAAAAAAATCCCCATTGGTTCACCAAACATGCCAAACTCTATAGTCTTTTGGTTCTGAGATTCAGAAGCTAACCCCACCAAACCCAGAACTGCCAACCCCAGGGTGAAAAGTCCCATGATGTGTGTGTGCCATGGTGTCCCAAGGAAGAGTCATTACCTCCCTGCCTGCCTGCCTCCCTCCCCCCTTCCCGTCCCCCTCTCCCCATCTTTCATCACTTAATAGGCCACAGCTCCTAGCAAGGACAGAGAAAGGAAGTCTGGAGACATGGAGGTGACAGTTTGTTAACTATCTCGGGCCAGATGACCAGCAAAGTTTGCAAAACACACTCTAGTAGCATATTGTTGTGAACTAACTGTACATTGCTAAGAACCCAAGAGGGCTCCAAGTCTGCCAAGGAACTGCCTGGGGCCCAGTGGGTCCCACTGAGCCCTTTGCCCAACTCTCCACCCTTCAGAGAGATTTCTTTACAAACCAGGGCCCCAGATCATTGATATTTATAGAGCCTTTAGAAGTAGCTGCTCACATATGCAAAGGAGACACATTCCTTGAGCTACTCTTTACACTTTGCTGGTCTCTAGAAATACAAACCTAGGCCTCCCTCCCCCAAATGAAATTGTGGTTAGACCTGGCTGCTCCTTAAGATGTGGGCAGGCGATGGGGGAAGGGGCTGCAAGCTTCAGTCTTAGGGAAAAGTAGACTGCAGCTACCACAGGGATTTGGTGATAGATTTAAAATCTGTTACCCCCTCCTACACATACACATACACACACACACACACACACACACACACACATCAAGAGATTGGGGAACAGAGGGCCAGCAGGAGGACTGTAGAACAGAAACGACAAATGTGTGAGCTGAGAAGACATTCTGACTAGGTCCAGGCTTGGCGACTGCATGAGTAAACTGTATCCATCACCAACCCTTTGCAACCCACAACATGGTCTTAGAGATCTAGTCAACATGTAGTCACATCATTAAAGTAAAACACAAAAGTTTAAGTTTCCCTCTCTTGGGTCTGGTGTGCTCAGGTGTCCCCAAACCTTGTGCTCACAATACCCCTGGAGCTGCACCCTGGTGCCTGAGACCTGGCAGGGTTCTCATGGGGCCCTAGTGAGCTCTGGAGCCAATAGTCAGCCCACAGGACTACCGGGTCACAGAGCAGTTGGCACCTTCCTTCACAGTGTTAGGACTCTCTTAGAGAGGTCACAGACAAACTTTGGGTGAAGCCAGGCCCTGCCACCAACATCTTAAACCAGGACTAGGGAGAGTGTCAGAAGCTGTGAAGATGGTAGATAGGCTCCCCAGCCTGGCTATGCATGAAGGTGCTGCGGTCTCTTTAAGAGAGAGGAGGGAAAACAGTGTCAACCCCAGAGCACCCACAGCAGCCCGGCCCCCAGCTACTATCAGGCAGAACATTATCAATGAAACACTGCAGAGCTTAAACTGGCTGAGGGAAGGGGCAGCAGTGGAGGTGGGGGTGTGGGTGGGGGGTATGACCTAGATCCTTAAAGAATTAACTTTATGTATTTAAAGGCACTTAAAACGATTCTCCCTCTGCCCCTTACAAATAAACAAACTCTGCCTTCTCCCCTAAAATAGACAGCAACACTGGGGACTGTCTAAACTCAGGCCACTAGGGCTCAGACAGAGGGGCCCAAAGGGGTGTCATCGGTGAGGAAGCCTCTGGGTGGTCCCTGGGGGTGCAATGGCCAAGGACTGGCACATTCGGTAAATTATAGTCTGTCTCCTAGCAACAGACAACACATTTGGCTCCATGTGATTCTTCTGCCAGAGGACCGGACAAAAAATAAAGTGGTGGTGGTGGTGGTGAATCCCAAGAAAGAGACAGAGGCAAGAAGGGTTTTCCTAACCCTGAAGAGGAGGGGGGCGGTGCTGGGAAAGGGGTCAGCTTGACAGGTGGTCTCCCCGCTCCTCCTCTAAGGGCAGCCTAACCCGCCTCCACTAACCTTTGGTGTCTAGCTCCACGTGGATGATGTTGCCCATGACCGAAGTGCTGTGCAAGTGCTGGACTGCCTCCTTGGCCCCCCTGACCGTGGCGAAGACCACCTTGGCAATGCCCAGGTGCTTCTTGGTCTTGGGGTTGTATAAAATCTCCACCTCCTCCACCTCCCCATACTTTTTGCACATGTCCCTCAGGAAGTTTTCGCGGATGTTGTCATTCAGCTTGGCAAATGTCACCTGCTTTGGAGGCACAGGGCCCACGTAGAACTCATCGATCTGGCAGGAGACGAAGGGAAGGGAGTTTGGAAAACATTAAAACCAAAGGGAAAACACAACAATCCATTTGCTCACCGGCGAAAAACAACAACAAAAATTGTTTCAAGGAAAAAGAGGGGGAAAAAAGAAAAAAGAGAAAAGCACACGGGCGGGCTCGGGAAGCGGAGGATTAAATCGTTTGGAACGTGGAAGTCCTCTGGGTTCTAAAGGAAAGGGGAAAAAGAAACAGTTTCTCTTTCCCCACCCCCTATTCTGGCCTCCTGTCCTTGCTGCAGGTTCCCGGACGACCCCTAGGACTAGGAAGTTGTCTCCCTTAATCCAAGAAGCTGGGCAGGGGGGCGGGTCCCAGGCCAGGCCCCTGGGTGCACGGGAACCAGGTGGGACCCAGAGCCCCAGGCTCGGCGAGGTGGACACAGTAGCAGCGCCCAGGTTACAGTTTCTTCGAGTGTTATTTTGTTTACAGTGGCCTGGAGGGGACACCCCTCTCCCCTCCCCGCCAAAACTTCCCAGCCCAGGACGGCGGGAACTCAGAATCTGGCTGGGCTTGGTCAGGACTGGCGTTATTTTCGAACTCGAGGAGGGGGGTGGCTTAAGGGGCAGGGGGGAGGGTCCTACCTTGAATTTGGGCACCGAAAGCTCCAGCTCCTTGTTTTTGGTCCAGATTCCGACCACCCGGGGGTCTTCCACGATTTCCACCGGGCGGTTGCTGGACATCTGCGGGCAGGGAAGGGGGCGCGGTATGGAAGGGCTGGCTCCCTCCTAGGGCCCGGCGGGTCCCCGGCCCGGCTCCGGCCCCTGCAGGCTGGGGGCCGGGGCTGACAGTTGGCCAGGCAGCCGGGAGCGGGGTCCCCGGGGCTCGGCCCGGGAGGGTGGGGGCGGCGGAAAGGCGCGCCGACTACTCACCGCCAAGCTGAAATGCTGCCCATCGTAGCGGTACAGCTTATGGTGCCCCTTTTTCAGAGCCGGGTCAATCATCAACTTGTAACTTCTCCAATGGTGGTTCCTCCTCTCGCCCGAAGGGCCGGGCTGCGGCGGGGGCTGCTGGTGGTGGTGGTGGTGGTGACTGTTCTCCATGCCGTTAACCCAACCTGAAAACCAGCAAGTTGTTGTCGTGTCCGCCGCGGCGACGGCCGCGTCCACACACACGCCGGAGAGCCCGGTCGGCCGGCCCCCACCCCCTCCCACCTCCCCAGCGCGCCCCGAAAGCTGTCTCGCTGGCTCTCCCCCCGACAAAAATAAGAATGGAGCGAGAGGATGAACCCTTCCGGGGGAATTTACGCGCCCGCCCGCTCGGCCACCGTCTCGGGGTGGCAGCGAGGGGCTGCGGGGGGCCCCCGCGGCGGGCTGGCGCGGTCCGGGGTGCCCGGGAGACCCGGGCTCCGGCCCATGGTGTCGCCGGCGCCCGGCGTGGCGCTCAGCCCGGCTCGGGCGCGCGGTGCGCCGCAGGCCTGGCGCCGCCCGGCGGGGCGGGGGCCGGGGGCTCGGGCCGCTCGGTTGCTCGGGCCGCTCGGCCGCTCCGGCCTCTCTCCCTCCCCAGCCGCGCTTACATCCCCGCCGGGCGCCGGCCTCCCTGCGCCGCCAGCCAGTACATGGTGTCCCCCGAGGGAGCCGAGGCCCGGGCGGCCGGGCCGGGGGCCGGGATGGGGGGACGCCGCCTCCGCGGCTGCCGGGCCCCGAGCTGCTGCCGCCGCCGCTGCTGGTGCTGCTGGTGCTGCTGCCCGGGAGGCGGCTGGCGGCGGAGGCTCGGCTCCCAGTAGCCGCACATCCCACAATACACCGCTAAGGAGCCCGACCCGAGCGCTCACCCTCCTCCTCTTCCTCCTCCTCCTCCTCCTCCCCTCGCCTTCCTCGCCGCTTCCCCAGGCACTCTCCCGGCGGCAGCAGCTGCGCCGCCAAAGCCCCGAGCCCCAGCGGCCCCCCACCCCTCACTCGCGCGCTCCCACACTGCCTCCCCCTCCCCGGGGGAAGGCCTTTTAATTTATTTATTCTGCTGGGACTGAGGTGGGGGGCTCGGCTGCCGGGGGAGGGGGCCTCCCGGGCTCTACCTCCCGCGGCTGGGCTACCCTCCGAGCCCGGGCCGCCGCGGCGTGCGCCCCGCGGCCTCCCAAACTGTTTCCAAACTGCCAGGAGCGGAGGTGGGCGCGTGGAGACTCGGGGCAAGGGCTGCATGGAGAGGGGTCAACTGCGTGTGTGGACGGACTGGGAGCCGCGGGGTGGGGGTGGGGGGGACGGCCGGCGTCGACCCGGGCGAGTTGCAATCGAGGCACCTCGGAGCCCGCTTCCCCCGGGCCCGGCGACCCCCTCCCTCCCCGGCGCTGCTGGGGAGGGAGAGCAGGATTTCCAAGCACATTAGCATTCACATTCCTGGGAGGACGCAGCCTCGCCCAGACCTAGGCGGTAGCAGCTCTTTTTTTCCCCCCTTTTTCTCCTTGCTGTTTTTATTTTTCAAGGGGAGCGCCCAGTAATTGTCCTGAACACATGGTTCTCCCCCCCTCCTCCTTCCTCCAGCCACCAGCGACAGAAAGAGTCCCCCTTTTTTGCATTTATCTTTTCCTTCCCCTTTCTTTATTAAAGGTCCGGAGAGGCGGCGGCCAATCAGCGCGCGGCTTCCATTTTGTGAGTTCCGCCGCGAGGCTTCCCGGGCTTCGCGGGGACACGCTTGCAGCCCCCTCTCGCCCTCGTATCGGGCGGCGGAGGCGAACCGGCCACCTCGCTGGGGCTTCTTGGTTGTGTATTTCATATTGGGGCTCTTTTCGGGGGTTTGTAATTTGGCTGTGGGTAGGTAATTGGCTGGAGCAGGGCGGCAGGGCGCGGCAGCCAATCAGCGCGCGGCTTCTATAGGGCTTGAGTTATTAGACGCTGATCTCAAAACATCCTTCATCAGACTCCAAGGAGAGGCCAACAGATGAGGGAGCCATTTTTCTGCAATGGAATTAAATGGCCAAGTGGGTTTTTCCTTTGTTGCAAATGGGGAATGATTTTCCTTTTCCTCCACCATCCAGTTCAGGACGCCCGAATGTGTTGTTTAACATTTGTCAACAGGCTAAAGGACTCACAATTGGAAGAATGAAGACTTTTTAAAAAGAGCTGGATTTTTCCTTATGACTTGGAATCCATCTTTGTCTTGTATAACTAGGTCATAGCACACCATTAATGTCAGCAGTTAACAATTTTGAATTCAAAAAAACCTAAGTAAATGACATATTTAATTCTTTTTCCTCTTTTTCTTGGGTGGGTGGGTGGGGGAGCTTGGAGCTGTCTTAATCTGTATTCTCTTGACTGAACAATAAATTTTTAAATATAGTTTCCTCTATTAAGCACTTAAACCTGGCCATCTTATTAACTCCTCTCTCTTTAACAAGGTAATGTTTTAAATGTATAATTTTAGGAGTAGCGAAATGGCAGCAACAAAAAAAAATTGTGAGCTGTTGTTACTGTTAAAAGTTTTTAAAAACCTTTTACATTGTAAGTACCCAGTCCATTTTGTCCTTACTGCAGTGCAGTCTTATTGTTACTGTCGCCTGAGATATCCTTAATTTTCGAACCTTCATCTGCATGTATGTCTTTTGTCTCTTTTGTCTGATAGAAGCCAGCTAAAATGCTTTTAGACGTTTGCTTTTACCAAGCTAAGGTTTTGAGCTTCAAGCTTCTTGGAAAAAAATGCTTACAGCAAAAAATGCTAGTCAGATTTCTTCCCAGTAACTTGTACACTTTCTCTGAAAAATCGATCTATTTGAAGAAAAACACCTCTATTTTTCTCGACTTGGTTGGGGTGTGGTGGTGGTGAGAGGAAAGACTTCTTTGTGTAGAATAAAGCCGTCACTGGAAACTAGATTTAAAACTGGAAAACAAGTCCTAGCTGGTGCGAGCCAAACACCTACTCGATGTGTTTTCTATGGTGGTTGGGATGGCCGGTGAGCTTTTTGCCTTTTGTTTGACTGTGTTTTCGCCTTTTGTCTCTTAATGTCGGTCACACCATTGCTATATCCAGAGCTGTAACAGTCCTCGGCGAAGCCGCCTTTTTGCCAACCCAACCCTGGGAAGTTTGCAGACGTGGAAGGCGCAGAAAAACCATGAGAGTGTTAACTTACAAAAAGGTAACAACAAAAGAACACCACAACCCTACATTTCCCAACTAAACAATCAAAACAAACAAACAAAAAGACTTTGTATAATAACATCTCCAAAGCCACCGCCCATCTTCTTCTAGACTCCATGGCACCGGGCTGAACCGGTAAGTAAAAAAAAAAAATGTGCCTTTTGCCCCTTCTAGGAACTCTTTTACTGAGCAGGCCAAGGGTTGCAAACGTTTGGGAGGTGAGGGGAGGTTTCTGGAGCTTTGTTTGGCAGCCGGTGCTGGCAGGGTGTGTTGGGTGGGGGGTGTGTGGACGACAAAGATACTTCAGATCCCTCTAACCCCCGAAAGCGAAGAGACACCTCCCGAGGGTCGGGCATCCATGGAGCCGCCTGTGCCCGTCCCCTTGGCCCCACTCTTGTGTGAACCTCGGTGGGGGAGAAGAAATTGAAGTGCTTTGGAGACAGGGAGGCTCAAAGAGCGAGGGAACCTTTCCCCCCACACCCTAAGGTCCCATTCCCCTCCGATCGTGGCGGTTCTGCACCCTGAAGCCGGCTTCTTGGGGCTCCGGGGCGAGCCTGTTCCTCCAAAGAGAACAGGACAAAGGCCGGCGTCCATGTTGCCAGCATGACGCAGCACTCGCGGCGAGCCGGAGCCTCTGCGGCCGCGCGCGCTCCTCCCTCCCGAGCACGAGTTTTAGGTTCAGGTTTCTAGCGGAGCGGCGGGCTGCGCTGGGCCGAGGCTGGGGCGCCCGGCCGGGCGGGCAGGGCTGGGCGGCTAATGGCGGCCGGTGTCCTCCTGCTCGCTCCTGCCTGCCCGGGTCGGGAGCCCTCGGGATCGGGCTTCGGGCCGCTTCGGGGCCACAGGCCTCGGGAGCGTCGCGCCCCGCGGCTCCTGCGCTCGCAGCCCCCGAACTTGGGCGGAGCGGCCGCGGGAGGAGCGGGGACCCGCGGGGCGCGAAGCCGGGGCCCCGGACTCGGCGGCAGCCGGGGCCTCCGAGGCCACGCGGCGTCGAGGCCTCGCGCCGCCTCTGAGCAGGAGCCGGGGGCTCAGAGCTGGGGACGCCGCGGCTCCCGGGCTGCTCCACGTACTGTCCACTGCCTCCTGGGCCCGGGAGCCCCGACCCTGCCTCCCCCAGCGCCCCCCGTTAGCCGAGCCCGAGGGGCCTGTCTCCCCTTTGGTCCCCACTTAGTGCTTGAGGCCCTGGCAGTGACTAGGTCGCCCGCCCCGTTTGGAAGCCCGAGGCACCGCCTGCCTCCCTGCTTTGTCGGTTGGAAGTGGGGGGTTGGGGCCTGGGAAATTCGACGGGGGCCTCCCCCCTCTGGAGGGATCCCCTCCCGGCCGGGGGGTAAAGCCTCTGATCTCGGCCTTCCTGGGGGAGGGGATGTGGACAGGGCGGGCCTTTGGAAATGCAGATGAGTCGCCTCCAGAGACTTGTCGCCCGGGTTGAACCTTAGTGACTCAGCTACCCCCTCCCCCATCCATTCCAGAGTGAGGGCCGCCCTGTCAGCTAGGAAGGGGGGGCAGCACTTGTGAGGTTCCCTTTCTATCTAGTAGACCCTGTGGGTTTGCACTTAGCCAATCCGTTCGCAGACCTCCATACTGGGGCTGCCTTAACAGATCGTCTGAATTCCCCCAGGTCTTGGCCGGAGATGGGGCAATGGTCTAGTATCCCCACAGTGCACAGCCCTGGCTTCGCACGGACAGCTAAAGCGGGTCTAGTTTGATAATCCTCCCACTAAGGTAGGTGTGAGCCCTTTCCCAAGCCGAGAGACCGATTTCGGGGGCTTTGGCCTGCGGCCCAGGGAGGACGGGCTGGGATCCCCAAACTCGCTGGGCTTGTTCTGCAGCCCCTCCCCCACACAGATGTGGCGGCTGTGTGTGTGAACTGGGCGGCCAGCTGGGTCCGTCAGCTCCGCCTGTCAGCCTGTGTTGTCAGGCCTTTGGGGCGGGTGGCTCTCTGCCGAATTTAGCAACTTACTAGAGCTGCTCTTGCGAGTATTTCCCAGTGGCGTGTTTTATGGTCGGGGAAAGGCCCCGGATGCCTCCGGCTTCGGAAGGCACCCACTGCTGCCACGCTTGCTGGTGGCTCTTCCTTCTCGGCCCCAGCGAGGTGACCAAATGAGCCACCTTCTGATGTCTGGCCGCCAGGGAGGCAAAGGACAGAAAGACTTGAAGTCTCAGCCACCATTCTTGGAGAAAGAGGCCTTTTTTTTTTTTTTTAACTTTCCTCTCCCGTCCTGGGATTCCCACAATTTCCTACTGGCTCCCAAAAGGTGCAGGCTTAGTTAGCCCGGCTTCTAGAATCTGACGGACCTGAATCGAAAACTTGGCTGACCATTTACTGCTGGTGACCTTAACAGTCTGCAAAGTCCTTGAGTACTAATCCCCAATTCCATCTCATCTGCAAAAATGGGGCTAACATGGTGATTTTCAGCAGTGGGAGAATTTGTTAAAACCAACAGTGCTGGTCCATGAGAACTTGGCATTCTTACAACGTCTCTAATGGTGCCAGGTATATGGGCTTGGTAGCTGGCAGTTGGCTTTGCCCTCGTCCTGTCCAGTAAGTGTTCCCACTGTAAATGGTTTCACCCTTCATCTGACCCCTGCCGCTGAAGCGTGTTCTACTTTGCCATTACTTTGGTGAGCCCTTTGGCTGCAGGTGCCACTGATCATGTGTCTCCCCTACGTGGGTCTCAGCTTCCAGTCTGTTTTTGTCCCCTTGCTCCTAGGTCCTTTTGTGAGAGCCGAAATGTGGCTTAAGGAGCCTAGGAGGCTTCATAGAAATTTTATTGGAGGTACCTGAGTGTTTAATCAATGGATGCTTCAAGTCCAGCAGCTGCGGGTTAGATTTGAACAGTGCTGGTGACCTTGAACGAATGTTTCCCCTGTAACAAAGATAATAGATGCTGGAATGGGTGGGGGAGGATTAAGTGCTATTAAAGGGGCTGTGCTCAGGCTTGGGCTCCACACTTGCTGGCCTCCATTGTGATAGAGATTGTTGCTGGGAGGGGCTGGGGGCTGGGTTGTCTCTCGGGCTCCTCCCCCGCCAGCCCACTTCCTGAAGCACGTGCTGGAACCTCTGGGCAGAGGGGAAAGGAAAACTAACTCTTCCCCTTAGCCAGCCGGCCTGGATTTCCCTGCAATGCAGTTTGAGTCCGGCTGCTCTTGGTGGGATGGAGAATTAAGTCACGCACCCTGTGGCCCTAAGAGAAAAGTGTCTCACCCAAGGTCATGAGGCCACTGCTGCAGAGCCTGGACAGAGTTCCAGGTGTCTTGACTTCCAGCCCAGAGCCTGGGCTCATGGCACCCCCACACCCAGCTGTCTGGGTTATTTTAGGCTCTCTCCCCGTGCCAGCTGTCTGCTTGCAAGGAACCAGCTCGGTGCTGTTGGCTCCTGCTGGTGCAGCCAGCCGGGTATTCGGTCCTGGATGAGCTTCCCTTGTGCTGGGAGAGCCCCACATCTCACTCCAAACAGAAGGAGAAGGTGAAAGTGCCTTCGAAATGGTGCATTTCGCATTAGTAGCCCATAGGTCTGCTGGCCATAGTTTGAACCCACTTTCATCTACCTGAAGTTTCTGCTTCTCTGGTTAGAAACCTCGGGCCTGGGGGCGTCTTTAATCTTGCCCCAGCCTCAGCTGATTAAGCAATTGATTTAAGTCTGAACGTCACAGCTGTACCGGGAGGGCTGCAGCCAGTTCCTCCATTCCTCGCCAAGCTCTGGCCTCCGTGTTTCTGGAAAAGAAGAGGTAAGTGACCCAGGCCATCTTGTGACTAAGCGTTTGTCTCTCTCCCTCTTTGGCTCTTTCACCTGCCTTTCTCCTTTCTTTGGCCCCCTATTCCCTTGCCTCCTGGGGCTAGAGGGTGGGGCGGTCAGTTGTGCTGTTGTTCCTGGCCTAGAAGGGTGCCCCGCCCACTCGTCCCCCACTGAGCTTGGGGCGGGGCTGCCCTGGCCTGCTGAGAGAGGGCCACGCCAGCGGAAGGGCGGCCTGGCCTGGGAGGTGGTTGAACTAGCTTTACCACCCAGAAGCCAGTGTCACCGCCCCTTCCGGCGCTCCCACCTGGCCGGAGCTCTAGAGTGGAATCTGACCTTTTAGACCCCCCGGGTGGAGATAGCTGAGAGAAGTGGCCCGCCACCAACCCATATTCCTGCCCCTGTAAACCAGGAGAGGGAAATTGAACCAGGGGTCTGTTTCTAAAAGTGTTGTCCAGGCTGGTCCTCCTGCTCAGCCTTCCTGACATGGTTGGGACCATAGGTATGTTCCACTGCACCCAGCTTAAGCTGGTTTTCAGTGGGACTTACAAAAATGACTTGCTCACTCTCCTCTTGCACTCAAGAGCTGATAGGCTGCTGAGACCTGAAGGAGACTTTCCTGCCATTTAGATAAGATAGCTTGGCAGTCCGAGACCCTGGCTGCCCCCCCCCCTTATCTGTTAGATTCTTACTAGGGTCTTTATCTCCCACTGCTATCAATACCATCTGCATTCAGATAAGTAAATAATTGGTTTATGGTGCCTATGTGCTGGGGAATGGTGCCCTCAGCCTCCCCTTCCCAACTGTACTTTGTCCTGAAAGACTGAAATGGATCAGCCCCTGCTCTCCGGTGCTAAGTGTCCCTGTTGGCCGGATTGCCCCTGGTTTTCCCTGTGACTGCCTGGCGAGCTCCCCCAGGCGTCTGTGTTCCAGAAGTTCTTGTGGCAAGAACCAACTAAAAGAATCTTTTCTGGCCTTCTAAAATCTGAAGAATTCTTGGTGAATCAAGAGAGTGACATGGATCCCCAGAACATCTTGCAGATGAGGGAATAGTTTTTTCCATCCCCTTCTCCCTGTGTGTGTGCCCACCTCAGCTGGCCTGGCCTACCCTGACCTCTGAGGAAGCTCCAACCAGCTGGCTGGGATCCTGGGTATTTTTAGCTAAAGTTCCAGCCCCACCATCACCATGAGAGCTGGGTCCAACTCCAACACACTCCATGCCTGATAGTGCTGGGGCTCTGCCAGCCTCCTGGTGAGGCTGCGCCCAATGCAGCTGTTTTGCCCGAACCCAGGAGTTCTGCTCATTTCCTCCCTTCTGATTAGTGCAGGCTTGCTCAGTCACAGATCATAGCCCTATTCTAGAATGGAGGGTGAAGACAGCTGTGAGCATTTTGAGAAAAACCAGGAGCCCTCTGTTGGATGTATGTAGAACAGTTTTTTTCCTCCTAAGTGAATTCTCCCAGGCCCAGGCAATTAGGTAGCCTCTGGGGAGCCAGGACCTTGCCTGATACAGCCAAAGAGAAGCAGCCTGCCTGCAAAGGTAAGTGGGTCTCACCTCACTCCAATACTCCCTTATTTTGTAGGATTGTCACTCTGAGGGCTATTCTACCTCCATGGGGTTCTGGGATTCTCACCTCTGGCCTGTCTGTGAACATTGTCCTTCCTTTCCTGCCAACCTCAAGGGGCCACTGGAAGCCCCTGATTTTGTGGTTTTTTTTTGGGGGGGGGTCTTTTTGAGACAGGATTTCCCTGTAGCCCCAGTTGGCCAGGAACTTGCTATGTAGACCAGGCTGGCCTTGAACTCACAGAGATCACCTACCTCTGCCTCCCAAGTGCTGGGATTAAAGGCGTGCGCCACCAAACCTGGCTTCAGCCTGGTTTTAACCAGATTCTCTGGAATCTCTTTCTACCCTCCCCAAATCTGAGAGCCAGGTCTTCCCTGGTTTACCCCCAGTTACTGTGACAGCTCCTGGCTGCCCTCCTAGCCACAGAGAACCTGAAGAGGGTTTTTTGGCTGTAATACCTTCAGCTCAGGGCCCTCCTGCTTCCGCTTGGTGTGCTCTCCAACACTGCCTAGTTTGGTGCTTGTCCTAGCCTTGGCTTTCCCTGGTCCCTTGGTCTTTAAATCTGCCTCACTCATGTGTGAAACTTACTAAACTACTTCACCTAGACTGTGATCTTGCTGTAGGCAGGAACAAGATTGCTTTTCAATAAAGGATTTGCAATAAAAGAATGAGTTGCTGAAATTTTGTTCAGAGAGCCATTGATGCAGGTGGTGGCCCTTTGCCTAGTGATGGGAGCTTCTGCCTCAAATTCCAGGGTGGGTCCAGGTATCTGCTCCTCACACACTGCCTGTTGTCTTTGGGTTTCTTTTGGTTTCCACGGGCAGTCGCTGCTGCCCTCTGGTGGTATGGCCTGGCCTTGCACCTGATGGGGGGCGGGGAGAACCTGGCATTTACGTAACTGCCAGGTTGGCAATTGCCTCCATAAAGTGAAATTTACTTGACCTTTACTGAAAACTTGAAAATTGGGAATCTTAAGGGTGAGGCCAGGGCAAGAAGATCCTGAGTCCTGCCAGCTCCTCTTTGAAGAAGCTGTCGTTTGCCTATGCAGATGCTGCTGGGGTTGTTTGCTTTTAAGCCTACCAACTCTACCTACGAGGATCCCACTCGTGAGGAGCCCCAGAGCCCGAGCTTACCTACTGCTGACAGGCTGTAGGGTCTTGCTACCCCATGACCACAGGCCTGGTTTTGGTAGGGGCCTCTCACCTCAGACGGGTAGAGGATGACCTACAGCAATGCCAGTCGGCTGTAGTGATGATACCCGATTGCAGTTAAGTTCTCAGCCAGTAGCTGCCTGAATGGTGGTAGGTATGAAATTCCTGACATGGAAGGACTTGTTGGTAGAGATGGGGATTATTGGTCTCCAAACTCACCAAAGGCCAGGTGATCCCAGCTAGATCTGTCTGCCTCCGGTCGCGGTGGTGGTGGTGTGCTGGGTTCAGTCCTTTGGCCCCTGCAGAATACTGCCTATGTATTTTGAGTCAGCCCTTTTTAAAAGGCTATTTAACTGAAGCCCGCGCTGAACCATCGCCCGGCAGAGGGCGCCACACCTCCACAGTGCTGCCTGGGAGGTGGGGGGTGGGGGGTGGGGGTCGGAACTCGGTCTCCTAACCGCTAACCCCAGAGCACACCCAGGCGCCGGCCAGGATCAGACTATGTGGACGGTCTCGACTCTTCTCGGCCACGACCACAGTTGGGTGTAGAAGAACGGAGATGTCTTGCTCTAAACACAGCTGGGGCTGAGCAAGGACTGGGTACTGTTCTTGGAGCTTAAGACCTGGATTCCCCGAACCCGGGTGCTGGGATACAGCCCGCCAATCAAGGAGGGCCTGGAGGTGGGAGCAGGGCCTGCCAGTCAAGGGCAAAAAGCACCCCTGACGGCGTGGCGTCTAGGGACGCGATAGGGACGAGCTGCATCTGTGTCTGAGTACCCGTGGCTTCACTTCCCCCGAGACGGGTACGTGGGCCAGGGCTGCTTGGCCTAGGTTGCTCCGCCTCCTGGGGCGGGGCCTTCCTAGCCCCGCCTTGGCCACGCCCCTCGGGTCGCTCTGCGAGACTCCGCTGGGTGCAGTCTCCAGTTCTGCCGGCTCCAGGCTATGGACGCCCCTCGGGCTCTGGCCCCAGCCACCGCCCCTAGCTCTGGAAGGAAGGAGCTGAAGATTGTGATCGTGGGTGACGGCGGCTGCGGCAAGACATCACTGCTCATGGTGTATTGCCAGGGCTCCTTTCCTGAGGTGAGGCCCACTAGGTGGCCAGAGGGGAGAGGATGGGCTTGCGACCACTGGGAGCAGGGAATGTCCCGTCAGCCTAGACCAGCCTGGGCCAACCTGGACCCTGGTGCTCCCAATATCCTGGGCATGGAAAGGCAGACATTCCCGGGGCGCGGGGGGGGGGGCTGCAAGGGGTACCCCGCTCTGGAACTCCAGAGCCTAATGATTTGCTGGGTCTGAGCTGGATGGGGTGAGAGTACAGCTCTGGGCCTCCCCCACCCCTTAAAAGACCAACCATCCTCTCACAGCACTATGCCCCATCGGTATTCGAGAAGTACTCGGCTAGTGTGACAGTAGGGAGCAAGGAGGTGACCCTGAACCTCTACGACACGGCCGGTGAGTGTGCCAGAGCCCAGAAGGTCCCTCTGGTCATCCCCACGGGTTTCCCCCACACAGGGGCATCCCCTTCTTGCCACCCCATCATGCTGTGGAGCCCTGGCTGGCTGGAAGGTCCTAGAAGCTCAAAGGACTTCAGCCATTCAGCTGTAAGTGGAGGTGATTGGTCGAGGTGCACTTCTGAGACACCCCCACCCTGTGCTGTGTGCAGTTCCCCAGGCTTGTTCCTCTCCTGTGGTTCTAGGAAACGTGGGCTGCACTTCAGCCTCCTCCCATAGTTGCAGAATTTCATTACAGGCCATGGTCACTGAATTGAGTCACCTGGGGGGGACGACACTCATATTTCTCAGTCCTATGGTTTTTAGGATAGTGAGCTGCAGATCAGAGCTGTGACTCCAGGATTCTATGGCTGGCAGTTCTGCGTAGTGGGGCCCCCAAGTTCCTGTGAGTGTGCTTTCTGTGTATCTGGTTTCTAGGATCCTAGAGCTACAGTTGGTTGTGGAAGAAAAGAGACTTTAGGAAAGGAACTGGGGAAAGGCCTTGGGAAACAGGCTAAAAATAAAGATTCTGTCTGCTGTTACTAGTACCTGGCAGAAGGGACCTACACTAATAATTGTGTCTGTGGTGGGAATTATGAACTGCCCAGGAAGAATGGGACTCCCTTCTGAGAGTCATCAACAATTGAGGGACAAAGGTTGGAGTGAGGTGGCACCTCACCTAGCTCTGATTCAGTGTTTAGTGGTTGGGGTGGAACCACATCACCAATGTCCATTACCTCCCAGACCAAGCTTGTGTGAAGTAGCTCTGACCTTAGATGGAACCCAATCCCCGTTATCCTCCCTGGAGAGAATCGGAAGGGGGCTGTCCCCACTTCAGACCTTGCTCTTGTTCCTGCCAAGAGCAGGCTTTGCTGGAGGAAGGCCCTGCCCCTCTGAGTGACCCACAGCAGTAAAAGTCTGGGAAACTTTTCACATAAGTCTTATCCACGAGCCAGGGAGGGGCAGGGCCACTGACCCCACTTTGGCGGGGATGCTGGTAGTAGAGCTGTTCTGTACAACCCAAACTCCAGGAGACGCCAGGGAGTCTGCTTTTCCTTCCTCTGCCCTCATCCTTTCCTTTTTCTTCGACCGTAATGTTCAGGACAGTCTCCCCCATCAGGCAAGACCAGAGCAGAGAACACTTTTGGGCATTCTGAAAAAGATGCTTAAAGGACATGCCAGAATCTATTGTCATATGAAGGTTCAGAAAGCTGTCACTGGGTAGAAAAGTTTGTTCCAAGAGGCTGTGAAAGGACAGAGGAAGATCTCAGTGGCTGTCATCAGAAGCTTGTGATCCTAGTGTGACATGCTGATCTTATCCACAACTTCCTGCCACCTGCTCTGGAATCAAACTCCAACTTGATCCTACAGGTTGTATATCATTAGGGGTATCTGAGCTTCACGTTCCTCATTTGTCATCAGAGTTAAAACAGTCATAAAGATTAAATCTGATGTGTATACACAGCACTCAGCAAAGTGACTGGCTCTCCGGCCACTCAGTCCATACTGTCATTGTGACTTTGTTATTGTTGTTTATTATGCTAGCGCTAACGCCCAGGCCCTTATGCATACTCTGCTACTGAGCTGCATCCTCAGCCTTCAGTGCTTATTCATTTGGTTTTTCGAGAAGGGTCTCAGTGTGACCGCGTTGCTCTGGCTGGCCTCCAACTTGCTGTGTAGCTCATGCTACCCTCCAAGCTTCCACCCTCCTGCCTCAGCCTCCGGAGTGCTCAGATTAGAGGCAGCACTGCCACACGTGGCTTTTGTAATGAGAGGGCCGTAGAATGGTAGGCAGTGGTTGTCCGCTGGATCCAGGGCCCAGGCTTAGCTATAGGAGCCACAACCATCCTTCCCAACAGGGCTCTTCCAGGCAGCAGAAAAGCAGGCTTGGGTTTGAGTCCCTCAATGGGTCCCAGGGGCTACAAGTGGCCTTGTTGTCAGCACAGCAGACCAGGGAACCCCAACTCAGAGGGAGGAACTGAGCTGCCCCTCAGTGACCAGAGAAGCCTTAGTGCTCAGAGGAATTCCCTGGCCAGTGAGCAGTGTGGTGGCGAGGCTGGGTCATTCCTTTTACGTGTGGCATAGCCCTTGTCATAGAAGGAGCTGTAGAAGTGACTGTGGTGAGGTGAGTCAGCTCTACCTGTGGATGGGTCTGCGGACGTGAGTCAGCTCTACCTGTGGATGGGTCTGCGGACGTGAGTCAGCTCTACCTGTGGATGGGTCTGCGGACGTGAGTCAGCTCTACCTGTGGATGGGTCTGCGGACGTGAGTCAGCTCTACCTGTGGATGGGTCTGCGGACGTGAGTCAGCTCTACCTGTGGATGGGTCTGCGGACGTGAGTCAGCTCTACCTGTGGATGGGTCTGCGGACGTGAGTCAGCTCTACCTGTGGATGGGTCTGCGGACGTGAGTCAGCTCTACCTGTGGATGGGTCTGCGGACAACCTGGGAGACAATAATGGCCATTAATTGTCTGGACTAGAGAAAAGTGGAGGCGAAGGGAGTAAAGACAATGGCTGACCTAGAGATAAGTTGTAGTAAATGCCGTAGAAAGTTCTAGAACCTGATAGCTAGATCCAGCAGGAAGAGGAATGTCTTTCCAGTGAAGCAGTAATCAGAGCTATGGGACAGGGTGACCCCAGAAAACTGAATTTTTTTCCACACATCCAAGATGGAACAATGGCCATAGACAGTGTTAGTTGGGTCCATGTCCACAGGGCCCACATGCATGCGAGGCCCACCAGGTCACTTGTCTCCATCCTGCGGAAGCAGTTGCAGACAACGCAGTCCTTTGCAGAGCGCTGCGTCTTCAGAGGTGGAAGAGGAGGCAGGTGCAAGCACCCACTGCTCCAGCAGTCTCGCCTCTGCCCGGACATCCTCAGACAGGAAGCTGTGGTAGGGCCTGAAGGTTACTGGGCAGAGGGGGTGCTGAGGGGGGTGCTGAGGGGGCGTGGTTGCGCTAAGACAGCACCAGGAAATCCCCATTTAGACTTGATGGGACACAGAGGCATGGGCAGCCATTAGAGAGGACAGCAGAAAAAGAGTGGGTCACCACAAAGGTGCTCCCTGAGCTGGAGCAGTGAAGGCCGAGAGCTAGTGGAATCAGGGACTGTGGGCTCAGTTCGGGTGGAGGCTGTCCTGACTCTTCCCTTCCCTAGGAAGGAAAGGCAGGTAGCCGGGCCCCAGCAGAGTTAGTGAAAGTAGGTCCCCCTTCCACAGCTTCCTGCTCCTCGAGCTGCCAGCACCCCTTCCTGTACCAATGCCCTATTCAAAGCAGGCCACCTCTGGCTGTGTTTATGTCCTCCAGATTTGGGGACCACGGTGGCCTAATGACACTCTTCTCTTCAGCACAGCTCCAGGCCTTAGGGACCCCTGTCCCTGAAAAGAGGACAGCTAAGAGAAAGCCCCACCCCACAGGGGAAAGACCTTGGGTGGGGCAGAGCCTCACTTCCGCCTACCCCACAGCACCTCTACTTGCAGAAAAATGGGTGGCTTCAGGCATTGCCGGCCCAGAGCCTTTTCCTTATAGAAGCAAGAGTATACTTGTGTTTGTAACTTTTTTTTTTTGTCTTTTCTTTTTTTATTTATTTTTTTTTATTGATTTTATCTATTTCTGTATGTGTATGAATGTACCGTCTACATGCAAGTCTGTGCACCAGTGTCGTGCATCGCCGCGGAGGTCAGAAGAGGGTATCGGATTCCCCTGGAACTGGAGTTTTCCTGGAATTGGAGTTTCAGACAGTTCTCAGCCGCCATGTGGGTGCTGGGGATCGAACCCGGGTCCTCTGTAAGAGCAGTCGGTGCTCTTAACCGCTGGGCCATCTCTCCAGCCCCTTTTTTTTGTCTTTTCAAGACATGGTCTCCCTGTAGCCCCAGCTGTCCTGGAACTCACTCTGTAGACCGGGCTGGCCTTGAACTCACAAAGATCTGCCTGCCGTAAGATTAAAGGCATGCACCATTATGCCCGGCGTGTTTGCAACTCTTAAGCCCATTGGGGGGAATGAGTGGTACTCTGGTGTGACCATAGCCTGGGGATTTGGCCCCTTCATGGGCAAAATAGAGAGGGTAGGAGAACAACCTAGTCAATGGGAGGCCCACTAAGGGGATACAGAGTCCAGGGTCGGAACTCACCCAGATTATTAACCTCCCTTGGAAGTTTCTATTTCAGTTAGTAACCACAGAAGCAGTAACTACACCTCTGCCCAGTCCCCAAAGTCCTTATTTCCTAAATCAGGACACAGTCATCACACCTTTCCCAGATAAAGAAACTATACTAAGGCTTAGGAAGGAAAGAACCACGGCTTCAGAATGTGTCTAAATGGATCCTGGTGCTCTGGATTCAGACAGGAGAAGGTGCCCAGTACACAACCTCCAGAAAGTACAGGGCAGCAGTTCCTGAGTCTTGGCCATAGCCTGGTCTTTGTAAGAGACCCACAGTGAATCCCAAGAAAACCCAGGCCAAGCAGCTTCAAGTCAGGAAGATGAGCCAGGGGAGTTGGGTCTAGGCTGACTGGCCACCCCCTCCCAGAGGCCCCTTTTCCTTGAGACAGCTGTGTTTGCTGCCATTTTCCCTGTCAATCTGGTTAGAGCTGGGTTATGTGTTTTGAAGGATTATGTGGATTGAAGGATTATGCTTTTAGGATAGGCTAAAGGAAAAGCACCCTGATTGTCCTCTGTCATTTACAAAGCTTCCACTTAGCTGTGTGGCCTTGGGTAAGTCTCTTCACCTGTCTTTGCCTTGGTTTCACTGGCTGTAAGGTGGGGATAATAGTGCTCACCCTGTGGGGTTGTGTGCAATGACAAGTTCATACAAATAAAGTGTTTTGAGCAGGAAAGTGGAGCGACAGCTCGGTGGTTAAGAGCACGTACTGCTCTTTGAGAGGACACAAGTTTGATTCCCAGCACCCACGTCAGATGGCTCACAACTACCTTTTCAGCCGGGGGATCCAACATACTCTTCTGGACTCTATAGGCACCCGCATTCATGTGCACATACCTACACACATGTACACATAATTTCCTAAATTAAAAAAACAAACCGGTGGGTGTGGTGGCACATGCCTTTAATCCTAGCACTTAGGAGGCAGAGACAGGCAGATCTTTGTGAGTTCAAGGCCAGCCTGGTCTACAGAGTGAGTTCCAGGACAGATGGGGTTACAGGGAGACCCTGTCTCAAAAAGACAAAAAAACAAAAAACACCACCCAACTTAAAAAAAAAAATGATTTTGCACAGGGTAAGCATTCACAGATGAACAGCACCATTCTCAACCATCCTTGCACTCGGTCATCGAGGTTCACCTACTTTTACAGCTCCACCTATCTGGGGAGACTGAAGGCCGGGAGTTCATTCCTACCGGGGAAGGCTTTGTGGGATGATTTCACACTGGCTGTGCAGACAGCTGACCTTGTTGGCATTTAGGACTGAGTTGGATGGCATTTCAGTTTGCAGAGCACCTGTCGTATGTCTTTGACAGAGGCGTCCCCCTCAGCCATCTGGTCGATAACACGAAAACTTTCCCTGGCCTGCTTACCTCCTGGCTGCTTCTTGAATTAGCACAGGTCAGGAAGTAAAACACAAATGAAACACAGAGGCTGTGAGAAGCCACCCAGCTAGGCTCTGCTTCCTAAATTTCTTTGCTCACTCAACATTTATTACGCTCACATGTCTTCTGAGGACTACAATGGCCCCCTCTTGGTGAGGGCACAGGAAGCATACACATACTACAACATTAGCTAGCAAGATTTTTATTTTTGACAGGGTCTCCCTGGTCCCAGCCTGCCTGGAAGTCACTATGTGGACCAGGCTGGCCTTGATCTCAAAGATCACCTGTCTCTGCCTCCCGAGGGCTGGGATTAGCCACCCAGGCCATGTCGCCCAAGCAGATAGCAAGCTGGATCTTGAAGCCAAAGACAGTTTTTCTCATGGAACTGATGGGCACCAAGGCCAGGGTGGATGGGAAAGGAACCAAAGAGCCAGGGATGCGACCTGTCAGACCTTTGTGAAGGAGAACAGCAAGAGCAGAGGGCGTGAGCGTTCCCAGCCGCCCTGGCCCCACTTCCTCTGACCCGCTACAGCCTGACTCCGCCCACACCACTTCCACCGAAGATCACTTGCCTTAAACTCACTGCAGCGGTAGTTGCTCAACTCAGTGAGCACCTTATCTCAGTCCTCATCTCTGACATGTTGAACAACTGCTAGCCAACAACTAGCCAGTATTTTCTGCATGCCTCTTGGGGGCCAGGGATTCTTAAGGATAGACATGATCTCTTCACTCAGTACAGGTGAGAAAGCAAACAGGTCTGTGTCTAAGGAAGCACTTGAAAAAAATGCAGAGGGCAGGGAAGGCCTCTTAAAGGAGAGTCCTTCAAACCTGCAGCAGCCAGCATGGAAAAAAGCCAGAGCTTTTCCTGAATGAATTTCTGGAAGGGAATGAGTGTGGATTTGTTTTGGATAATTTGTTGAATTTTTGTGTATTTCATACATAAAATCTCAATCTTAATTGCTCTTATACCCCCTTCTCCTGACTTAAAGACGGTTGTTAGCTGTCATGAGGACGCTGGGAATCAAACCCAGGTCCTCTGCAAGAAGACAGTCAGTGCTCTTAACCACTGAGCCATCCCTCCAGTCCTCCCCCCTCCCAGCGTGTGTTTTATACCAGATTAGGCACTATATCTTAAGAGGCCCAGAGCTTGTCTTTACAAACTACAAAATAAAACTCTTGGGGCTGGAGGGATGGCTCAGCAGTTAAGAGTACCAACTGCTCTTGCAGAGGTCCGGGGTTTGATTCCCAGCACCCACATGGCGGTTAAGGACCGTCTTAACTCCAGTTCCAGGGGAACTCAATGCCCTCTTCTGACCTCCACGGCATTGCACGACACAGATGCACCAACCTGCATGCAGACAGTACACTCATACACATAAAAAATAATATAGCCGGGGTGTGGTGGCGCATGCCTTTAATCCTAGCACTCAGGAGGCAGAGGCAGGCAGATCTTTGTGAGTTCAAGGCCAGCCTGGTCTAGAGTGAGTTCCAGGACAGCTGGGACTACAGGGAGACCCTGTCTCGAAAAGACGATAAATAAATAAATAAATAATTAATTAAAAATAAGTAAAATAAAACATTGTGTAACCAATAAAAGGAATATTCCACTTGGAAGAGAAGGTGGCAGCTAGAGCTGGCTCATGGCTCAGTGGCTTTGGACATTTCACCTCTGAAGCAGAGTTCCTGGATATGAAATCCAAGTATAGCAGTTGCTTAGTACCCACAGAGGACAGCTGCCAGGAACCCCCAATGGATACTAAAATCCACGGAGACTTAAGTTCAAGTCCCTTCATTGTATGAACTGTGCACATCCTCTCATATTCTTTCCATCTTCTCTAGATGATACACTGTCAGTAGCTATAAATAGTCCGTGTGCTACTTTGTTTAGGGAACGATTTGTATGTGTTCAATACAAACACAATATAAAGTTTTTTCTGAACCTTTTCTAGCTAAAGATGTTTCTATGGATATAGTATCCAAAGATGCTAGGCTAACTGTTTGCCTATCAGGTTAGGCTGTTATATAAGGAAGTCTTAATGATGTATAGACAAAAGTACTTTTAAAACTGTACATTGGGAGGCAGAGGCAGGCGGATCTTTGTGAGTTCAAGGCCAGCCTGGTCTACAGAGTTCGTTCCAGGATAGCTGGGACTACAGGGAGACCCTGTCTCAAAAAGACCAAAAAAAAAAAAAAAAACTGTACAAAGGTACTGGAGAAATGGCTCAGCTGTTAGTGCTCTTGCAGAGGTCCTAGGTTTCTTTCTTTCCCTCCACCCACAGGGTAGCTAAGAACCATCTTGGAATTCTAGTTCCAGGGGATGCATTGCCCTCTTCTGGGCTCTTCAGGCATTATATGCATGGGTGTACTTACATGCAGGTAAAACATTCATACTTTTTTTTTGTCTTTTTGAGACAGGGTCTCCCTATAGCCCCAGCTGGCCTAGAACTCACTCTGTAGACCAGGCTGGCCTTGAACTCACAGAGATCTGCCTGCCTCTGCCTCCTGAGTGCTAGAATTAAAGGCATGCGCCACCACACCCCGCTTAACATATAAAAAAATTTTTTAAAGTGGGCTGGGTGTGGTGGCGCACGCCTTTAATCCTAGCACTCGGGAGGCAGAGGCAGGCAGATCTCCGTGAGTTCAAGGCCAGCCTGGTCTACAGAGTGAGTTCCAGGACAGCTGGGGCTACAGGGAGACCCTGTCTCGAAAAGACAAGAAAAAAAACAAAAACCCAGCTCCAGCTCCTTGTGGCAATTAATTACTTGAAATGTAGCCTGTACAGTGGAGGAACTAAATAGTTTATGTTAAGTGGCTGAAGTTGAAATAGCCACATGGGGCTGTGAGCTGCCCTACTGGACAGCACAGGCCTGGAAAAGCCACTCCAAGTTTGGAGGAGACTGGGGACATGTGTAAGAGAGCACGCTAAGCCAGTGGCCCACTGTCCCACAAGTCTTCTGATGGGCAAGAAGGGAAGGTGAAGCCAAACACCCATTCTTGAGTGCTGAGACTAGATGAAGGACATGCCTGGGTGATCCACTGGCCCAGCCGTCTCAGTGGTAGCTCCTGCACATTCTCATGAACTCCGTGAACTGGAGGCACTGCCTAGTGGCTGCCCACAAACAGGTATTGGTTAAGTTGTTCATGTTCTGAGGTGGGCAAGCCGGTGTTCATCCTGTGATCCCAGCACTTGGGGAAGCGGAGGCAGCAGAAGCAGGAGTTTAAGACCAGTCTGGATACACGAAACCCTCAGAAAAACAGAGTGGGTAAGGACAAAGAAAAAGAAAAGGAAAGGGGGGGTGAAAGAAAGAAAAAGGAAGGAGAAAAGAAAGCAAGCCAAAGTTGTCCTCTGACCTGCACATGCATGCACAAACACACAACACACACAGAAATAATTTTTGTAAATAATTTTAAGAAAAAAAAAAAAAAGATGTCAGTGTTGTCGGCGGACACTCTAAAGGTGTCGTGTGAGGTTGGAACTTGTTCTATCTTTAGTCATGGTTTCCATGACTGTAGGCACTGAGCTTTGGTGGAGCTCCCTGAGGGCTGAGGACTTCTTGGTGCTTGGGAGGAGAGAAGTTGTTTCCAACTATCAGTGAGAGACCAAGAGTGGGGTGTGGCCTGCTTAGAAGAGAGGCTGGTACCACCAAGGCACCCCCAAGACGTGCAGGGACAGGGCTGGGTGGGAAGCTCCTGGATTTCCATATTCCTTGCTCAATGGATTCAGAAGCAACTGGGAGTCCACCGATGAGTCTTAAAGGTGCTCTATTCTCGGGACTGGAGAGATGGCCTAGCGGTTAAGAGCGCCGACCGCTCTTACCGAGGACCCGGGTTCGATCCCCAGCACCCACATGGCGGCTGAGAACCGTCTGAAACTCCAATTCCAGGAGAACTCCAGTTCCAGGGGAATCCGAGACCCTCTTCTGACCTCCGCAGCATTGCACGACACGGGTGCACAGACTTGCATGCAGACAGTACATTCATACACATACAAAATAAATAAAAAAAAATTTTTTTTAAAAGGTGCTCTATTCTCACTGGAGGAATTTTATTATTATTTTTGGTCTCTTTGAGAGGGTCTCCCTGTAGCCCCAGCTGGCCTAGAACTCACTATGTAGACCAGGCTGGCCTTGAATTCACAGAGGTCCACCTGCCTCTGCCTCCCAAGTGTTGGGAGTAAAGGTGTGAGCCACCACACCATTTTTATTTTATGTGAATTTTTAAAGACATTTATGCATGGTGATTAAAGATGTCATATAATCCTGGCTGGTCCCTGGACTAGGAATAAAGAAAAAACATTTTTGGTGAAATGGACAAAACATGAATTTAGCCTTTAAAATGTATCATGGACAGGGTCAGCATGGCTTCCTGGGTTCGATGGCAAGGGAAGGCCGTTGTGAGGCACTCTGCTAGGAAAGCGATGAGGGCAGAGTATCTGTAGTTACCTCTTCCACTTGAAGACAAAGTGATTAGATAAAGACCAGACATGTGGGCGAAATATGAATGATGAAGCTAAATGAAGAATTCTCTGCATTCTTTGTTGCAGACTCTATGGGAGTCCAAAAACATTGACAAAGTTACCTCCAGGCCAGACATGGTGGTACACACCTTTCAATCCCAGCTCTTGGGAAGCAGAGGCAGGTGCATCTCTGAGTTCCAGGCCAGCCAGAGCTATATATAAGACCCTGTCTCTTACACACACACAAAGTTACCTCCAAAACTGCAACAGCAAAAAAAAAAAAAAAAAGTTCTGCAGAAGCAAAAGAACCAGCCACATACAGGCCCAACCTCTAGGTCTGACTGGACTAGGGCAGGGCTGGCTCTGGGACTATCTCATGTCCCCAGGTAGATGTGATATATAGTGGGAGCTGACTGTCTGATGTCCACCTCCTTAGCATTTGCAAGAACAAGGAGGGGGATTTCCAGCAGCTACAGCTGCATTAGAACTGAAGAACAAGCACACATCTGGGCCTTGCCAGGTTCTGAATCTCAGGAGTAGTGACTGAGCTTTTGACCCAGAATGTCGGGAAGGGAAGCACAGCGGTGCATCCTCGGTGGAATCCCTACAATTTCCAGGGGTTTTGTTTTGTTTCATTTTGTCTTTTCGAGACAGGGTCTCCCCGTAGCCCCAGCTATCCCGGAATTCACTCTATAGACCAGGCTGGCCTTGTACTCACAAAGATCCACCTGCCTTGGCTAGGATTAAAGGCGTGCACCACCACGCCCGGCCATTTCCAGTTCTTTTCCTATGATCAGTTCAGCTGAGCACTACACAGACTTGATCTCAAGTCATAGGTGTGCTTCTCCCCTCCCATGGACCTAGTGACCTCATCAAAACCCAGGCTGGGACCCCATGTAGGCAGGGATTCATGTCTCTGAGTCCCTCCCCACCCCCCAACGGTTTCAGGTCAAGAAGACTATGACCGGCTCCGGCCCCTTTCCTACCAGAATACACATCTCGTTCTAATCTGCTATGATGTCATGAACCCCACCAGCTACGACAATGTCCTCATCAAGGTAAGGCCCAAGCTACCTCTGGGGATGGGGCCAGCTGCAGGGTGGCCTCCACTCTGATGTCTGGCTTTCTGTCTTCTCAGTGGTTCCCTGAAGTCACACATTTCTGCCGAGGGACCCCCATGGTGCTCATTGGCTGCAAGACTGACCTGAGGAAGGATAAGGAGCAGCTGCGGAAGCTGCGGGCAGCCCAGCTGGAGCCCATCACCTACATGCAGGTGGGCACCACTCAGGGCCACCATCCCTGACCCTCCAGAAACCTCCAAGACCTGTGGCCTCTGTAGTTGCAGTACCTTAGCAACCTTCTGGGGAACTAAAGCAAACACCATCACCTAAAAATATTACGAGAAGCCACATGCGATGGCTTGAACCTATAAGCCCAGTACTCTGGAGGCTGAGGCAGGAGGATTGCCATAAGTTCCAGGCCAGCCTAAGCCACATAGTGAGTTCCAGGAGAATCTGGGCTATAGTGTGAGACTCTTGTCTCAAAAATAAACAAACACAGGGGCTGGAGAGATGGCTCAATGGGTAAGAGCACGCACTGCTCTTCTAGAGGACCTGAGGTCCAGCATCCACATCAGATGGCTCACAATGTATTTCTAGTTCTAGAGGAGTCAACACCTCTGGCCTCTGTGGCTTCGGTACTGGTACACATACACATGATTAAAAATAAAATAAATCACCAGGCGTGGTGGTGCATGCCTTTAATCCCAGCACTCAGGAGGCAGAAGCAGAGGCAGAGGCAGAGGCAGAGGCAGGCAGATCTCTGTGAGTTCTGGGACAGCTGGGGCTACAGGGAGACCCTGTCTCAAAAAGACCATAAGGGGCTGGAGAGATGGCCTAGCGGTTAAGAGTGCCAACTGCTCTTGCAGAGGACCCGGGTTCAATCCCCAGCACCCACATGGTGGCTGAGAACCGTCTGTAACTCCAGTTCCACCCTCTTCTGACCTCTGTGGCACTGCACAACATGGGTGCACAAACCTACATGCAGACAGTACATTCATACACATAAAAATAAAAATTTTTTAAAAGACCATAAAATAAAATCATAAAAAATTACATATATACATACTTACCGCTCACAGATCTGAGCAGCTCCTAATACTTGGTCATCTAATATTTATACCATTGCAGCAGGTGCTGTTAACATCCTCTGGTTTACAGGGGGAATAGAGACTCATGTATATTAAGTGTTCTGCCCAGGGTCATACAACTAGCTGAAAGTGGGGCCAGGATCTGGTCCCAGTCATACTTCTAGTCTCTGCTCGGCCTTCCTCTGTCTGGTCTACATAGAGGGACCACAAGGTAGGCCCTTATGTAAAAGGAGTCCCCAGTTCAGTTCATAACTTTCAAAGCAGGTGTGATGGGAGTCTGGATTGTGGTTCTGAAGCCAGTGAAGGCTACATAGCAATATCATTAAAGTAAATAAGAGTTATAAAAATATTTGCATTTTTTTGCTCTACCAGCAAACTCGGTAGCCTAAACTGTGCTGACAGTAAATAGAAGGGGGCGTGTGGGAAAGTCCTTTCTGTACTGGGACCTTCCTAATCTTCTCACAGGCCTGACAGCCCCAGCCCTCAGAATTCAGCCCCCTTTCTGCTGGAAGCTGGAGACAGGATGGGTAAGGAATTGCAAGGGGCCCCTCCCAGCAGACCAGCCCTGGAGCGGATAACAGACAGGGACTCCACACAAGGCTTCCAACTCTAGAGAACCCCCAGAACCGTCTCCCAAGCCATAAGCCTGTGTCAGGAGGCACCAGGCCCCCACTCCAGGCCTCTCATTTAATGCTTCCTCCTGCCCCTCTCAGGGCTTGAATGCTTGTGAAAAGATGCGAGCTGCTCTCTACCTGGAATGTTCTGCCAAGTTTCGGGAGAATGTGGAAGATGTCTTCAGGGAAGCTGCCAAGGTGGCCCTCAGTGCCCTGAAGAAGACACAGCGGCAGAAAAAAGGAAGGCTTTGCCTGCTGCTGTGACCCTGGGGTTGATGGCCCTGAGGGGACGGACAGGGTTGGGGATGGAGACTGGACTTCTCCTGGGACCTTGCTCCATCCCCTATATAGTGCCTGGCATATGGGGTTAGATTCCTGGGACATTCTAGAACTCTCTCTTATGCGTTCACACTGGAGTGTCATGGTGAATAAGGGTGCCAGACCCACTAATGTCATTCTGCCTTGGGACTAGGGTTTGTTCCCAGGCTCAGCAGGGATCTCCTCACAACCTCTCGCTGCTCCAGCCATGTGCGACCCCCCCCTTTACAAACCCAATTCCTACTTGAAACTCAGAACTACATTGGGAATATGGGTAACTGTGGACATGCACTGCTGCTTGAAGGCATCCCAAGCTCCTGTGTCACTGCCGCCCTGGGCTCCAGAGATAGGCATGGATGCGTCCTCCAGCCTCTTCCTTCTTCCCTTGGGGAACCTGGGGGCCACAGCCTATCAAGAGGACACAGGCATCAGCCCTGATGTGGGGCAGACATCAGCCCTTCCCTCCTTCCTCTGCCCCACAATGAGGACCTCTGCCTCAGTCTGGACACTATGTACTCAGGAGAAGCAGCAACAAACTCTCAAAAGTTCAAACAAAGTGGCCCTGGGCCCCATCTGACCCCTGTTCCAGGTCTTTCCTCCATCCCTCTTCCTACCTCCATTGGAAACTCATGACGAACAGTGCCAGCTGCCCCTCAGAGGTCTTGGGCAGGTCAGTGCTCTCCCTCAACTGTTCCCATATGTTAAAAGGTCAGGCCTGGGCCATTTAAATAATCAAGTTTCCCATCCTTGGCTCCACCCAGAATCTGCTTCTACCAGGATATGGAGTTCAAAAGTCACCCATGTCCATCTCTTTCTAGAACTGACACGCCCATACTGGATGGCTTCTCTGAACTGGCCACAGACCACTAGTGTCACTGACAGCAAGATGCTAGATGGCTTCTCTGAACTGGCCACAGACCACTAGTGTCACTGACAGCAAGATACTAGATGGCTTCTCTGAACTGGCCACAGACCACTAGTGTCACTGACAGCAAGATGCTAGAGTCCTGAAACTCCTTCCTGAAGGTCTAAAGTCCGGGGTCCAGAATGGTACAAGAAAGTGTCCCACGTGGCTCCAATGCCCACCAGAAGAATGGCTTGCTTCTAGGAGTCGGCACTGCCTAAAAAGGAACCGTGGCCTTGGTTGGCCCATGCACCCCTGTACCTCCTGACTCTGGCCCCCAAAGTCCAGTTGCCAAGGAACAATATTTCTGATACCTACCCCTCAAGTGTCCCAAGACCCTGCTGTCTCCTAGAGAGCCAACCAAGGACCTCTTATTCTCTCAGAATCTAAGGCTATGTAGACAGATTATAGTATAGGGCAGAGTCAGCAAACCACACCCTGAAGGCCACATATGCCCGCTGCCTGTTTTTGTAAATAAAGTTTTATTAAGCAGCCATACTTACTTATGCAATGGCTGTTTTTGCTCTACAGCTGTGGTCCACTGCCACAAACCTGGCCTACAAAGCCTAAAATATTTATCTTTGGCCCTTTAATAGAAAGTCTGCTGATTCCTAATCTGGAAAACCCAGGTGCCTGCAAAGGACAGGACAGAAACCAAGGTCAAAGGCAGAGCAGGGATGAAGGGAGCGGCAGGAATAGGTGCCTGAACTTGCCTTTTGGGAATATTGTCAAACCTTTCCACTTTTCTAAGGAAAGTATAAGTCTGGGTTCTTACCTATAATCTCAGTGTTGGGGAGCAAAATCTCATTTTTTAATTTTTTATGTGTATGAATGTACTGTCTGCATGCAGGTCTGTGCACCCGTGTTGTGCAATGCCGGGGAGGTCAGAAGAGGGTGTCAGATTCCCCTGGTACTGGAGTTAAAGAGGGTTCTCAGCCGCCATGTGGGTGCTGGGGATCAAACCCCGGTCCTCTGCAAGAGCAGTCGGCGCTCTTAACTGCTAGGCTATCTCTCCAGCCCCGCAAATCTCATTTTTATCACATAACTAAAGAATTTAAAACTCTTATAGCCGGGCGTGGTGGCGCACGCCTTTAATCCTAGCACTTGGGAGGCAGAGGCAGGTGGATCTTTGTGAGTTCAAGGCCAGCCTGGTCTACGGAGTGAGTTCCAGGACAGCTGGGGCTACAGGGAGACCCTGTCTCGAAAAGACCAAAAAAAAAAGTAAAACTTTTTTAAAATTTATTTCTGTATGTGTATGAATGTACTGTCTGCATGCAGGTCTGTGCACCCGTGTCGTGCAATGCCGTGGAGGTCAGAAGAGGGTCTCAGACTCCCCTGGAACTGGAGTTCTCCTGGCATTGGAGTTTCAGACGGCTCTCCGTCATGTGGCCGGCCGCCATGTGGGTGCTGGGGATTGACCCGGGTCCTCTGTAAGAGCAGTCGGCGCTCTTAACTGCTAGGCCATCTCTCCAGGCCCAAGAATTTAAAACTCTTATGAGGGCCAAATTAAGCGTGTCTGAGGATGCCAGCTGTGAAGTCAGGTGGGAACAGGCGGAACAGTCAACTGAACCTGTTCCCCCCTCCACCCTCCCTGGCTGCTGCAGTTGGCATTGGCTGCATGGTAACACACCTGCTCTGGGCTCAGGAGGAGGCCCTGCGGAGGGCCTCTCAGACCCCACCCCCTCTTCCTCCCTACACATTCCAGAGCCTCTGACGTGGTGAGAGGTAGGGCATAAACCTTGGTGTGACCTCCAAATGGCCTACAGCCCAGTCAGCCCTGCATGTCTGGGTCCCCAAATCAAGGACTCACACCAAGTCTATGAAGGAGGGCTGAAGAGTGGCAGTCAGAAATCCAGGAGAAACGCCGGGCGTGGTGGCGCACGTCTTTAATCCTAGCACTTGGGAGGCAGAGGCAGGTGGATCTTTGTGAGTTCAAGGCCAGCCTGGTCTACAGAGTGAGTTCCAGGACAGCTGGGGCTACAGGGAGACCCTGTTTAGAAAAGTAAAAAAAAAAAAAACCAGGAGAACCCACAGAACAGTCAGCCACTCAAATCAACCTGGAGGCTGGGGTGCCCTCTGCTGGACAAACTCCTAAAGACCTGCCACCTCGGGGCCACCCTTCTGAGTTGTCTCTGAGGCGTAGAGCTCTGGCGGTCCCAAGGAAGCTGGGCTACTGTCCATCAGGCAGGCAGCTCAAGAGACAAAACATGAGACAGGCAGTGGTTCTCCAAGAACTTAAATACTCCGCCACCACAGGTGAGAGCTTTGAGGGGTGGGGGGCGCTTACAGCAGAGGCGGTGTCCCAGGCAGGGGGCTCCACAGGATGCTGAAAGTTTCATTCCTCCAGGTGCCTGGGATGCAGTAAGTAGCAGGTCTGCTAAAGCTAACCCCAATGAGGCACATCCAAACCCATCAGAGGGGTTCAAATGGTGGGAGAACTGAGGGGCTCCCTGAGGCTTTTAGCCCCTCCCTGGAAGACTGACTCAAGGCCATTGCTGAGAGCTGTGGAGAAGGCCTCAGATTCCACAGAAGCTGGAAAGACCCAGCATTAAATACAGGTTATAAATAGGGATCTGGAGAAGGTTAATACTGTGCACACGGGCAGCCTTCACATTCCTCATGTCTGGCTCTGGACCAGGGCCTTGGCCCCGTTCCCAGTAATGCTGCTGGCCCCTGAGATGCTGCTGCCCATGGCCACCAGTGACCAGCAGCCAGGGTGCTGACTGGGATCCCAGCAGTTCTTAAGTCCTGAGGCCTCTGGGCACAGGGGTCCAGAGGATCATGGCTGCTTGGTCTTGTTTCTGTTCTTCTGGAGTTTGGCCTGCACGACTTTGAGTGTTGTCAGGAAGTTGCCCAGGAAGAGGATGAGGAAGGTGAGTGCCAGCACAAATACCTAGGAGATTCAGAGATGCAGAGCCCAACGATGCCGATGCCCAGGGCAGAGGACACAGGGTGGGCAAGGGGAGGAGAGAGAAGCTGGAGTTAGTTCCCTGCAAGAGAGCCTTCCCTGCCCCCAACCCTGCCCCGACTCCAGACCCCAGAAAAGCTGCAGGAGTAACCAGCACAAGCCTTAGGTGTAAACCCGAGGAGCCTCCAAGATCAGGTAGAGTTCTGGAGAGTGTTCAATGGGGGGCTGTTCAGTCTCCTTCCTTCCCTGACCCTGAGGGGCCCCCTGGCCTCCTGAGTTCCCTCTTACTGTTTTCTAAGGCTGCAGCAGCTGGAAACTCTGGGCAGCAGGAACTCATAGCACAGCACAGACAAGAGCTTACAAGGAGGCCCAGCCCTCTTCAAGCCTTGACCACAGACAAACAGACAGACAGACAGACAGACACACACACACACACACACACACACACACACAGAGGCTCTATACCTGCCATTCTCTGCATTCCTCATGGCTGGAGAGCTCGAACAACGTGACAGCATTGTAGAGTTGCCAGAACTGGAGACAAGGAGACAGGAGACAGGCACCACTCACCCACTGGTTCCCTGCAGAACCATGTGGCAAGCCAGGGAGACAGGCCCTACTGATTGAAGAGCAACGGACCCTCCTCCACCCCCATGGAACTAGATATATTAGATACAACGAGTTGAAGGGCCAGTTCTGACTCCAATCCTTAGTGTCTGAAGACCCGGAGGGAAGGACAAAGGGGCTCCCTGGGGCTTTCCACCCCTCCGCCACAAATACCGGCTCCATCTAGGGCCATGAGCTCAAGAAGTGGGGGAGCTGGCAGATTCCAGGAAAGCTGGAGGGTCTAAGCATTGAACATTTAAAATAGGGAACCAGGTGGATGATATACAGATAGGTGGTTATCATATCCCCGCAACCTGGGGACAGAGAGCCCCAAAGAGCTGTCCCTAGGCAGCCTGGAGAGGGGTACCTAAAAACTGCAAGCAGACTCACATGGCCACAGAAGAGGAAAGGCAGGAGGAAGGTGAGGCCCCGCCACATCCAGGACTGGAATCCTTCTGTGGAGAAGAGAGAGGAAGGTAACAGAGTGTGAGAGTGTATGTGTGTGTGTGTGTGTGTGTGTGTGTGTGCGTGTGTGCAAAAGGGGGCAGGTGGAGGTAGAGATTTTATTTTTTGAGACAGGGTCTTCCTATAGTGCCACTCACTATGTAGACCAGGCTGGCCTCAATTTCTTTTTCTTTTTTTTTAATTTTATTTATTTTTTATGTGTATGAATGTACTGTCTGCATGTAGGTTGGTGCACCCGTGTCGTGCAGTGCCGCAGAGGTCAGAAGAGGGTGTCGGATTCCCCTGAGACTGGAGTCAAAGACGGTTCTCAGCGGCCATGTGAGTGCTGGGGATGGAACCCAGGTTCTCTGCAAGAGCAGTCAGCACTCTTAACCGCTAGGCCACCTCTCCAGCCCAAGGCTGGCCTCAATTTCACAGAGATCTAGCTGCCTGCCTCTGCCACTCAAGTGCTGGGATTAAAGGACTGCCCCATCATGCCTGGCTATTTTTTTTCTGTGTACGAGTGTATTCCTTGCATACAGATAGGTTCATCCTTGTTGTGGAATGCCTACAGAGGTCAGAAGGGCATATCAGATCCCCTGGAACCGGAGTTACAGACAGCTGTTGGCTGCCATTAGGGTGCTGAGAATTAACCCCGGGTCCTCTGTAAGAGCAGCAGCCAGTGTGCTATTAACTGCTGAGCCACCTCTCCAGCTTTTTTTTTTTTTTTGAGACAGGGCCTCACAGTCTGGCCTGGAATTCACTATGTAGACCAAGCTGGCCTCCAACTCAGAGAGATCCAAATACCTCTGCCTGGGATTAAAGGCATATATACCATACCTGGACTGCTTTTATTTAAAATAAATAAATAAATAAATAAATAAATAAATAAATAAATAAATAAATAAATAAATAAAAGCAGGTTCTCACTATGTTGCCCAGGCTGACCTCAAATTCCTGGGCTCAAATGATCTCATCTCAGCCTCCCAAATAGCTCACAGGCATGTGACACCGTACCTGGCCTAATATTGTGTTCACTATATAGAGTACAAACAAAAGAATATAGACATTTGGGAAAGGGGTAAAGTTGAGGCCCAGCACTGAGGGCCTAGGCACTGCTGGGATCACAGGTGGTAGATGAAACAGAATTCATAATGGATTATGAAGAGCAAGTCAGATGCAGTGGCAGCCCTGATTTTGCTGTGTGGAAGGTCTTACATTCTTTTGAGGCAATACCTCCATTGTGTGAGGTGGGCTGGTCCATATCTCCTCCCAACTCTATCCATTGCCCAGCTACTCACCCACCGTAAGGTCTAGGTGGTTCCTCTCGCCCAGGGCCCGCAGTCTGTAGAGACAGCCTCTCTGGTAATAGTATTGTAGGAACTGGACACAGCCTGCAGAGGGAGCACAGTGTCCAGGCTCAAAGACTCCGGGAAACCCAGCGTCATTAAACTGCAGGCTAGTGGGCGTGGCTGGCCAGAGGCATGGAGAGTGCTCTGGCTACCTGCTTTTGGTTTTCATCTTTTATGTGTATGAGTATTCTGCATGTATATAAGATCGCCACATCCTTGCTGTGCCAGTGGACGTCAGAGGAGGGTGTCGGATTCCCTGGAGTTACAGACAGTTGTGAGCTGCCATGTGGGTGCTGGGATCCGAACCCAGGTCCTCTTCAAGAGCAGCAAGTGTTCTTAATCCCTGAGCCATCTCTTCAGCCCCACTTTTAAATTTTTTAACGATTTACCACAGCTATACTCAGATGTCAAGACCTCATCCTTAACAGCTACGTTTCCCTCCGGAAGGAGAGATCTCTTGTATTTTAGGATTGCATGAAGCTCCCAACACAGCACCGCACATCTTACATTCCAAAAAGCATTTACTGAGTTGCCTACTGCATGCTTAGGAAAATTCCAGAGGTTTCTAATCTGGCTGGTGCTTTGATGGGTCCTCACACGTCTGCAGGTTCATTCAGGGTAACAGACTTCGGAGGTTGGGAGGAGGTGGAGTTGATGTGGGAGAATTTCTGGTCAGGACCCTCTTTTTCCCTTCCACACAGGCCAGCACTGATGTCTATCTGAAACCTCATCAGTAAAAACCCCCAGGAAACCAAGTCTCTCCCTGGAAGCTGGGCTTGAACACTCACTCTGAAAAATTGAAAATGCTAAAAACTGATTGCGAAACTTCTGATAAATTAGTCCATTAGGCCTGGGAAAAAAACACAAAGGTGAGACATGCTGTAAAACTAGACACCCGTCCCTGCCATCCCCCATTCCAACCAAGAGAGAGGAAATATTTCAAAGGTAAAGCCAAGTTTCAGATTTCTGCCCTCCACGTCCTAAGGCTCCGCCCTTATCTTTTCCGCCTCAGGCCCTGCGGCTCCCCAGCCCCAGGGCCCCAGCCAGCAGAGACAGTGAACCAGTCCCCAGAGAGCTCCCAACTGGCTTTGCCTCCAGAAGCTGAGCCTCTAGTCCAGTTTTCAATTCACACTTGGTTTGGGGACCCCACAGGTCAGCTTTGGGGAGGGTCTTTTCCCCATGCCTCACTCCAGCCCCAGCCCCAGCTTGAGCTCCGTGGGGATGAAAGAGCCCAATTCCAGGCAACTTACCAGGTCAGCATCACTCCAGACAGGAATGTGGAGACATAATGGTGAGACACCCACCAGCCTTTAATTCTTAGGGAGAATAAGAGAGAGAAGGAAGCTGAGATGAGCAGCTCCGTGCTTCCTGGCCTACGTGGGGGAGACTGCTATCCAGCTGAAAGCAGCTTCTTAAGCAGCTGGCCTTGAACTCACAGAGATCCGCCCACCTCTGCATCCCAAGTGCTAGTGGATCTTTGTGAGTTCAAGGCCAGCCTGGTCTACAGAGTGAGTTCCAGAACAGCTGGGCCACAGGGAGACCCTGTCTTGAAAAGACCCCCCCCCCAAAAAAAAGTAAGCCCAAATCACACATGTCTCTTCCAGCAAAGGCCTAGAATCCCAAACTACCTGCAGATTAGGTCAGGGACCTACCAGGGTGCCCAGAAGCTTCTGTGGCCCTCAGAACACACCCATAACCTCATAGCACCTTTGAGCCCACCTCTACAGCTTCCCTAGCACTGAGATACTCCAAGCATCCTTGAACCAGCCAAACTTAATGGTATCTCAGGGCCTATGATGGACTGAACTATGTCCCCAAATTCCTATGTTGAGGCCTAATTCCCTAGTACCTTAGAATGTGACTGTATTTGGAGATTAGATCTTTTTTTTTTTTTTTGGAAACAGGGTCTCCCTGAATTCACAAGAAATCTGCCTGCCTCTGCGTCCTGAGTGCTGGGATTAAAGGTGTCCATCTCCACGCCCAGCTGGAGATTAGGTCTTTGAAGAGGTAACTAACCTTAAGAGGGGTCACAAAGTTGAGGCCTTTATCTAGTACAAATAGTGTCTTTGTAAAAAAAAGACCAAGAGGGCTAGAGAGATGGCTCAGTGGTTAAGAGCTCTGACTGCTCTTGCAGAGGACCCAGGTTCGATTCCCAGCACCCACATGGCAGCTGATAACCATCTTTGACTCCAGTGCCAGGGGAATCTGACGCCCTCTTCTGACCTCCGCGGCATTGCACGACACGGGTGCACAGACCTACATGCAGACAGTACATTCATACACATAAAAAATAAATTAAGCCGGGTGTGGTGGCACAAGCCTTTAATCCTAGCACTTGGGAGGCAGAGGCAGGTGGATCTTTGTGAGTTCAAGGCCAGCCTGGTCTATAAAGTGAGTTCCAGGACAGCTGGAGCTACAGGGAGACCCTGTCTCGAAAAGACCAAAAAAAAATAAAATAAAATAAATATTAAATTAAATTTAAAAAAAAGAAAGACCAAGAAAGAAGGTGTGTTCACATGATGGGCAAATGGTAAGTGTCTGAAAGCAAAGGGGAGAGGCCTCAGTAGGCACAGCTCCCCCTGGAGGGATACCCTTGCTCCCTGGACCTCCCCAAGAGCCCATAGTGGAATGATAAGATTCCACTAGATTCAAGACTCCCAATTCTGTGGGGCCGGGCGTGTGGCGAAACACGCCTTTATTCCTAGCACTTGGGAGGCAGGGCAGGGGATCTTTGTGAGTTCAAGGCCAGCCTGGTCTATGAGTAGGTTCCAGGCACTGCTGGATTTAAGGGAGACCCTGTCTCAAGAAGACCAAAAAAAAAAAATCAATGTGAGCCAGGAGTGATGGCACTCACTTTTAAATCCCAGCACTAAAGGCACAGGCAGGCAGATCTCTGGAGTTCAAAGACAGAACAGAGCCTGGTCTAATAGTGACTCTTCCATATACAAGGGTATCTTTGTTGTTTTTTGGGGGGTCCTTTTGAACAAACAGGGGTCTCCCTGAAGCCCCAGCTGGCCTGGAATCATTCTGTAGACCAGGCTGGCATTGAACTCACAGAGATTGCCTGCTCGGTTTTCCGCCGAGTGCTAGAACCAAAGGCAATGCGCCACCAGCGCGGCTTAAAGACGTATTTTTTTTAGTTTTTTAAGTTTATTTTTTTTAATTTTTAAAATTTTTTTGTTTTTCTGTAGGGTGTATGAATGTACTGTCTGCATGCAAGTCTGTGCACCCGTGACGTGCAATGCCGCGGAGGTCAGAAGAGGGCGTCGGACTCCCCTGGAACTGGAGTTCTCCTGGAATTGGAGTTTCAGACGGCTCTCGGCCACCATGTGGGCGCTGGGGATCGAACCTGGGTCCTCTGCAAGAGTGGTCGGCGCTCTTAACCGCTAGGCCATCGCTCCAGCCCCAGGGTATCTTTTTAAGACAGGGTCTCACTGTAGCCTCAGCTGGCCTGGAACTCACTATATAGACCAGGCTGGCCTTGAACTCCCAGAGATCCACCTGCCTCTATCTCTTCAGTGCTGGAATTAAGGTGTGCACCACCATACCATGCCAGGCTGTGTGGCATCTTTTGGGAGGAGCACTGCAGACTGACACAGGGCTTTCACCTTCTGTCCTCTCTGCTCTGAGTTGTCCAAATCAAGTTTCACACCATACCTCAACTCCAACAAAAGGCCTACCCTGGCCAGTGTGCCTAAAATAGCCCTATACTGTGTTGCTCACCTGTGACACTAGGATCATAGCAGCTGCTCAGGGTATGTGTTAAATAAAATTGTTTGTACACACACACACACACGTCCTACAGGCATTGGTATTTACAGTAGCACACACATACACACACACACACACACACACACACGTGTCCTACAGGCATTGGTATTTACAGTAACACACACACACACACACACACACACACACACGTCCTACAGGCGTTGGTGTTTACAGTAGCATTTCTCACGTACTCCAAGCTCATCTCCTATTATCTGTCAAAGACCTGGGCCTAACCCTGGCCCTGAACTTGCATACAGTCCAAAGTTGTGAGAACTCAGGATTCCTTCAGATCAGGGTCAGGAGCCTGGTTCCAGCCCTTCCTCAGCATCAGGGCCACCCAGGAAGAAGAGCTGGATTCTCCAACTTCTAAGCCCCAGAATTCCTTCCAAGTCCTCAGATACGCTGCAGGCCCTGTTGGCTTCCCCTTCTGTGAGCTGCTACCCAAACGCAATGTAGCAACATGCTTTTGTGACAAAAGCATGGAGTTCTCATTTTTTATTATTTAATTTAGACAGGATCTCACTAGGGAGCCCTGACTGACCTGGAACTCACTATTATAAACCAGCCAGGTTTTGAACTCACAGAGATCCACCTGCCTCTGCCTCCCTAGTACTGAAATTAAAGACTTTTTTTTTTTTTTTGGTCTTTTCGAGACAGGGTCTCCCTGTAGCCCCAGCTGTCCTGGAACTCACTCTGTAGACCAGGCTGGCCTTGAACTCACAAAGATCCACCTGCCTCTGCCTCCCCAGTGCTAGGATTAAAGGCATGCGCCACCATGCCTGGCCTGAAATTAAAGACATACACCAACACTCTCAGTCCATGGGGCTCCTTCTTACAAGAACTGGGCAGTAGGGATTGGATCCAGGTCTTCTCTCAGCACCTCTCCTCATCTTGTCTGCCAGCATCTAAAGGGACTCTGGCTTTAATTTCCCAACAGTGGAGGCAGTTAGCCAGATTCATAGACTTTCAATTAACATGCAACACAGGGGATTAGGAAAGGGAGAGGGATCCAAGGTGCTGCCTCTCCCAAGAAGCATCCACGACGTGAGGCTTACAACAGCTCCGGCTCCAGGGGTTCAGACAGGTTCTTCTGGACTCTGCAGGCAACTACAGTCATCTGCAATTACGCCCCCCCCCGACATATACACATAATTTAAAAAATAATAAAATTAGCTAGGCAGGCCAGGAATGGTGGTGGTGGGGTGGTGGCTCACGCCTTTAATCCTAACACCTGGAAGGCAGAGGCAGGTGGATCTGTGTGAGTTGAAGGCCAGTCTGGTCTACAGGTCAGCTGCAGTTACAGGGAGACCCTGTCTCGAAAAAAACAAAACAAAATAAAAACCAAAATAACAACAACAACAACAAGACCAAAATTAATCAAATAAACAAACACCTGGGCTTGGTGGTAGGTGTCTTTATTCCCAGCAGTTGGGAGGCAGAGGCAGGTGACATCTGTGAGTTCAAGGCCAGTCTGGTCTATATAGTAAGTTTGGTCAGCCCAGGGCTAGATTACAGTGAGACCTTGTCTCAAACAACAACAACAACAACAACCACCACCACAATAACAACAACCCTTCCAAGGAGAAGACACGTATCACAAGAGCAGGGGCTGGATCTTAGCTGTCTCCTCTTCTCCTTACAGCCTACGCAATACTTATAGACACTAAGCAGCTGTTTAGGAAACAGCCTGTGAATACCTCAGGAGGTACGAGAAGAAACGAGGTTTGACATGGCTCTATATTCCTACCACTACCAGTACCAGGTAAATAACTTGAATGAAATAATGTCCAGGCACTGTGACTGTTGAAAGCAGCAGCTAGAAGCCTGTCATGGTGGCACACGCCTATAATCCTAACACTTAGAAGGTTGATATGAGAAGATCTCAAGTTCATTGCCAGCCTGGGCAACATATTGAGACTATGTCCAAAAAGAGAAGGAAGAAAGAAAAAAGGAAAAAAGCAGGAGTCTAGATACCAGTGACAGGATAGGACATCTTCTTTGTCCCAGGACCTCTCCAGCCTCAATGTCCTCATCTTCATCCTGTCTGTCAGCATCTAAGAGGACCCTGGCTCCAATTTCCCAATAGTAAAGGCAGTTAGCCAGAATCATAGACTTTAGATTAACATGCAGCCAAGGTTTCACCGCAAAGCACTGCAAAGCCACACAGCAGCCCTTCAACCTTGGCCACCCCCACGGTTCTTTGTCCTACTCCCCAAAGCTCCTGGGAGAACTGCCTTTTCCCCATGTGGGAGCAGCCTGAGCTAGATACAGACTCTGGGCAACAAGCTTGACTGAGCAGCAGATTTAAATTTCCCAGCTTGCCATGCCCAGAGCCAAGATCTGACAGATGCCACCAATAAACAGAGTGAGGCAACATCGGGCGGAACTAGAAATCTCTTTTTACCCCAGTTTCACATTCATGAACACAGACCTCCATCTGCATGCCCCAGGGCTCCGAGCTGGGACTGTGCATGTATGTTTATCTAACAGTTTTTGTTGTAATATAATTCAGATACTATACAATTCTTCCACTTTAAGCACACAATTCAGTGGCTTTTAGTGTTTTCACAGTGCTATGGAACTATCACCAAAATCAATTTTAGACCTTCCTATCATCCCTAAAAGAGACTTGTACCATTTAGGCAGCCACTCTCTGGACCCATTTGCTATAGAAATGCAGCTTGCCGGAGCTGGAGAGATAGCTTAGTGGTTAAGAGCACCAACTGCTTTTGCAGAGGACCCAGGTTCAATCCCCAGCACCCACATGGTGGCTAAGAACCGTGTGTAACTCCAATTCCAGGAGAACTCCAGGTCCAGGGGAATCCGAGACCCTCTTCTGACCTCCGCGGCATGGCACGACACGGGTGCACAAACCTGCATGCAGACAGTACATTCATACACATACAAAAAATAAAAAAAATAAAAAATAAAACAGAAATGCAGCTTGCCACCAACTGCTCTTGCAGAGGACCCGGGTTCGATTCCCAGCACCCATATGGCAGCTAAGAACTGTCTGTAACTACAATTCCAGGAGAACTCCAGTTCCAGGGGAATCTGAGACCCTCTTCTGACTGCGGCGGCATTGCACGACACGGGTGCACAAACCTACATGGAGACAGTACATTCATACACATACAAAAATAAATAAAATTAAAAAAAAAAGAAATGCAGCTTGCAGGAACTCTCGGGCACAGGAAAAGCAGGTGCACCTATGTCCAGAATGTAAGCACAGCCCATACTATTCTCTGGGCACTGTGCTGGAGGTGGGGTGGGGTGTGTGGAGCTCTCCACCTCCCATTTAGGACATATTAGCCTTCACATATCCAGGAGAGAGGTGCACCAAGCACCTGATGTAAAATACCAGCTGGTTTCTGGCTTTGTCCTTTGGGTTTTCAGGACTGCTGGGGAAATAAATTCTACACTTAGGACCCTTTCCTCACTTGCAACCTTCTGTACATGTTTGTTCTAAGGCTAGCCCTAAAAAGGCAGTGAGAGCCAGCCACCATGACTACCTGACTCAATCTCCAGAATCTTCAAGTGGAAGCAGAGAACTGGCTCCCAAAGGCTGTCCCCTGACCCCTACCAGTACACTGTGATATGTGCAGGCCACAAACACAATAAATAACACCGAGGAGGCTGAGCTAGTAAGAATATCTGAAGTTCAAGTCTAGCCTAGGCTATACAGTGAGTTCCAGAATAGACCAGTATGGACTATAAAGTAAGACCCTCTCTCATTCAACGCCCCCCACCCTTACACACCAAAAAAGATGAGTGTTCATCCCACCTGGGTCCTCCTCCGGCCTCCCCATGTGCTTTCTGGGAATGGTTTCTTGCCTGTTCCCAGGGAAAGGACCAGAGCGGGAGGGGAACCTCCAAGGCACATCCCCACCTCCCACTTTCCACCTCCCCACTGTCAGCATTAGTCAGCTCTGAGAAGCAGCCCTGGAAGATGGAGGCTAAATCTCCAATAGATGCTGGAAATGAGTCACAAGTCTTAGTGAGATCTGGTCCACCTGCCTTGCACTCTCCACCACAAACTGGCTACATGATGTCATTCTAGAAGGCAAGGGCTTTACTAGGTCTGCTGGATCCATTCCAGGATCTCCTCCCCAGGCTTGGACAAACCGTTCCACTACTGCCTGGGATTTTACTTGAAAAGACCTCTTTAAAAATCCTTTGGGGGTGCTGGAGAGATGGCCTAGCGGTTAAGAGCGTGACCACTCTTACAGAGGACCCGGGTTCGATCCCCAGCGCCCACATGGCGGCCGAGAACCGTCTGAAACTCCAATCCCAGGAGAACTCCAGTTCCAGGGGAATCCAAGACCCTCTTCTGACCTCTGCGGCATTGCATGACACGGGTGCACAAACTTGCATGCAGACAGTACATTCATACACATACAGAAATAAATAAAAAATTAATAAAAAAAAATCCTTTGGGGGGCTGGAGAGATAGCCTAGTGGTTAAGAGCACCGACTGCTCTTGCAGAGGGCCCGGGTTCGATCGCCAGCACCCACATGGCAGCTAAAGAACCATCTGTAACTCCAATTCCAGGAGAACTCCAGTTCCAGGGGAATCCGAGACCCTCTTCTGACCTCCGCAGCATTGCACGACACGGGTGCACAAACCTACATGCAGATAGTACATTCAAATAAATAAATAAATAAAATTAAAAATCCTTTGGGTACTCTTAAGAGGCACAGAGTGAGTTATGTCAAAATCCTAACTCAGTGTCTGGCACTTAGGGAACACAAAATAAATGTGTGATGAACAGTATTCAGGAGCAGAGGCGGGGCAGACTCACACACAAAGCTTGGCATTTTAAATTCAGATAACCATTACTGCTCCCATCAGCATGAGATCCAGGGAATCCAGAAAGGCTTTTGTTAAACTGTTAGGTAAGTAAAGTTTGGCATGGAACTCCACCCTTGCCTTTAGTACCCCGATGAGCCACATCCTTACAGGGGACCCTCTCATACAGTTCAATTCCTCTCTCTGGACAGATGAATATATTAAAACAAACACAAAGACAGAGTAACTATTACTCAAGTGTAAACTGCTGAGACCTACCATGCTTCTGAGTACTCTTAATGTTGAGTCCAACAGAAACAAGACCAGCAGCGGCAAGCCCATGGGGAGATGGGAAGAGGACTGGCAACCAGGAAGCCTTGCTAATTGCCCAGACCCCAAAGCTCCCACCATGTAACTCCTCCCACCCACCCCCAAAGCAGACACTATTCACTTTAAAATTAAGGGAAACTTCAAATATTAGCTGTTTGGTAAGGTTCTCTACATCAGTGTTTCCCAAAACATGGGGCACATATCACCCTGTTTTAGGTGACGTCAGGGCATAACACTAGCTGGCAGTGAAGAGCACGGCAGGCAAGAGGTTGTCTGTTTTCCTTCCATCCTTCCAAGTAAGCCACAGAGGACATCTTAGTAACACTTCCAGATCTGCTCATCTCCCTCCACACACAAGAGAGACAGCAGACCTCGGGCTCTGGCTCAAAAAGCTAGAATAACTGACTACAACAATTTCTGAAGAGAAAACGAAGGGATTTTAACAGGAGTCTCTTTCCTGTGACTCATGCTGGCTTTCCATGTATGTTAGTGAAATAAAGTTTCCTCTTAAAATAAAAGAACATTTATTGAAGTTAAAAGAAGGGGATGGGGGGTTGGGCATGGCAGAACATGCCTCTGAGCTCAGCACTTGGAAGACAGAAGCAGGAGGATGGCTGCAAGTGTGGTCTATACAGTTAGTTCCAGTTCAGTCAGGACCACATAGTGATACCCGATTTCAACAACAACAACAAAAAGTGGGGAGAACTGGTGCCAGGCATGGTGGTACACACCTGTGCATAATTCCAGCACTGGGGAGGCTGAAGCAGGATTGTGAGTTTGAGTCCAGCCTGGATTACCCTGAGGTTATCCTAGTTAACCCCAGGACCCTGTCTCAAAAGACAACAGTGAAAAAAATAAAAATAAAAAGGGGAGATTGGTTTACAATGTGAAGGAACTCATCACCCAGATAGGCATGGAGATGCCAACACGGCACAGACAAGACAGGGGTGAAGACAGTTTGAGAAACACTGATCTCCTCCACAGCTACGTGCTACAGGCTGTGTTCCTAAGCACCGCCATGCCCCTGGGCAGGCTGGCAGAACTGGTCCTTACCTCTCGGCTCTGTGTTCAGGGTGAGAACATGCAGGCCAGGAATCTGCCATAAGAGACCACCAGGCAGAAAAGTGAGAAGGTGGCATACAACTTGGGGGGGTTGACAGATGTTCCAGCATTAAATACTCAGCTCTAGGCTGATCCTTACTAGCCCCCAGGAGGAAGGAAGTGGGGAAGGGTTAGAAGATTAATGATCACCCTAGAAAGAATTAGAAAGGACCCTTAGAAAATGGGTAGCAGGACATGGATTTTTTTTTTCTTCTTTCAATGCTGAAGAAATAATCTGTGCTAATCATCAGTTCTGCCACTGAGCAATGCCCCAGCCCCAAATCATGGATCTTTCTTTTTCACTACGTTTATTTATTTAGTGTGGGGACATGGATGCACTTGGGGAAGTCAGATGACAATTTCTGAGGATGGCTTCTCTTCTTTCACCATGTGGATGCTGGAGACTTAAGTCATCAGGCTTAATGGCAAGCCCCTTCACCTACTGAGCCATCTTGCCAGCATCAGATCATAGAATGGGTCCCAAGACTCTGCTCAGAGGCAGGCAAAGCAGAAGGGAGATACATAGAAAACAGAGGGTCTTCTCAAACTCATAACCCTTCAGAGACAAGAACCACAGAAAACCACCATTGTGCCCAGACTCATTCATTGACAATGAAGCAGAGTCGGCCTCCCAGGGGACACTGAAACAGCCCAAAGAGGGAACATGGCCTAGCCAGTGTCCCAGAGAAGCTCAGAGATAAGTGGAATCCTTACTCCTGGCACAGGGCAGGTGTGCCACAAGACTCTCTGTCCACTCTCCTCCCCACATCCACTCTTGTCACCAAAATCCATCCATCCTCCCCATAACAATGTTTCTATGGGGACCCATTCTCCTCCTGACACCCCTTTCTATCCTACAGATGGATCTAGGGGAGATGAGAGGCTCAAGCCTGGCCAATCACACCCTTGCATTCTTTGCTGTCAATAACTGGTTCAGAGTTAGGCATATGATGCAGAAGCACCCACACCCAGTCAAAGGAACAACACTGGTGAGACTGTGGAAGAAAGGAATGTGCCCTGTTTACTGGATGACGAAAGGAGCCCGGAGCAGCTGGGGCCCCTTTCATCACAGTGCCCAGAATAAACACAACACAGGTCTGAGCCCTGGATCGACGGACCTAAAGCCAAGCCCAATGAACTTGTTCTTTTTTTTTTAGTGCATTTATTTATGTATTTATTTTTTTAATTTTTAAAATTTTATTTATTTTGTATGTGTATGAATGTACTGTCTGCATGCAGCTCTGTGCACCCATGTCGTGCAATGCCTCAGAGGTCAGAAGAGGGTGTCGGATTCCCCTGGAACTGGAGTTAAAGACGGTTTTCAGCCACCATGTGGGTGCTGGGGATCGAACCCAGGTCCTCTGCAAGAGCAGTCAGCGCTCTTAACCACTAGGCCATCTCTCCAGTCCCTTATGTATGTGTTTTTATGTGTGTGTATGCCTATGTGAGTTTATGTGTACCACATGCGTGCAGGTCCCCATGGAGGTCAGAAGATGTGGCAGGATCCCCTGAAAGTAGAGTTACAGGTGACTATGGGCTGTCATGTGAATGGTAGGGACCAGACCCACACCCTCTGCAAGAGCAGTGCGTGCCCTTAACCACTGAGCTATCTCTCCACCCTCTGTTCTTTTTAGACTATAGAGTTCCAATTACATGAAATCGGTGTGAATGAAGTTTCTGTTGCTTGTCATCAAGCAATTGACCATAAATGCTGTACGTGACACTGCACCAACAGCATCAGACATGGTTCCCCCTTCCTGGCTGTCAGCCCTCACCTGGGACCCCCCCACCACATAGTTCCCTTTGGCTCCCCACACTGCCCCACCCCTGCAAACTTGGCCCCTAGTTACCTTGAGCCATTGCTGATGAGAATACTTTCCCGAATGGTCAGGGTGCAGTAATACCACACTAGCAGAAAGTTGAAGACCTCGTCCGTCACCCTGGTGGGAAGAAACAGCCCCCAGGAAGGGGGCAGCATGAGATCATCCTCACCCTGACCTCGCAGCCAGCCAGAAACAGAGATGCCCAGGGTGGCCCTTGGGTACCTCTTCTTCCCTACATCCAGACCCTGCGTCCTCTGTACCTGGCTGCATATGTACTCTGAGCTCTGGCAGAGGCTCTCACCCCTGCCCACCCTCTCCAGGCAGGAACTGCAGTAAACCAGCTCTAAGCCAAAAAACACCAAGGAGCAAATGACTACCAGAGTCAGCTTCCTCAGGATCTCACTGAGCTAGCACAGCCTGGCTACCGATGTCTCTCACTTCTGACCTCCAAGGCTGAGAAAATGTGTTTCTGTTGTGCTAAGGCCTCCAGCTGATGAGACTTTATGCTAGAGACTGACACATGAGAGGAGGGGAGAAATGGAAATGTCCAGGCTCTGGGAGAAGTTAGAAAGCTGACTTAGAACTTGACAACAACACACCACATGTTGTCCCAGGAGGAACCCAGAGGTCCCAGATAAGGGACCACTGTACAGCAAAAACTTCCCTCTCCCTTTCAGAAGGGCAGATAAGTAGGCCGAACTAGTGTGTGTAGCCTTTTGCCCTTGGGCTGGGGGGAGGGGGGAGTCAGGCACTAGCAGCAGGCAGGTCCAGCCCCAGGGCCTGCAAGGACCTTTGTTGGGACATTCAAGTAGCCAGACTAGCGGCTGAACTCATCACAGAGTGCCTGCCAGGAAATAAGCCTTTGACACTTGAGCCAAATGCCCAAGCACGCTTGGCTGCCTCCCCTCAGGGCAAAAAAAAAAAAAAAAAAAAAAAAAAACAGGCAGAGAGAAGAGCAAACCAGACCCTCTAGGCAGTAGGGCTCTGTCTCCCTCCTCAGCTCAGCTAGGGCTATTCTGCCTCTTTGTCTTGTTAGTAGTGGGCAGGTGCTGGGCTAAGTACTACTGCACACAGTGTGAGCTCACTGATTGGCTATAACACTATGAGGTATGGCCTGATGTCACTTTGTCTGACAACTGTGGACACTGATGGCCCCACAGTGAACCTGCCTGAAGAAATAGTCATTTAGTCTCAAAGCCAGGATTTAAACCCATGTGGCCTGGGCTAGCTCCTTTCATATCTATTTTAGCTTTCTTTTTTTCCGAAATAGGGTCCCTTACAGGCAAGGGTGATCTTGAATTTCTGATACCTTCCCTCCACCTTCTGAGTGTTGGAACTATGGTTATATACCACCACACCTGGTTTATTTGGGGCTGGAGATAGAACTCTGAGCTTCGTGTACACCACATGAATACTCTACCAACTGAGCTATATCCCCAGCCTTATTTGTTTCAGTTTTGATTTAATTTGTAAATGAGATATAATTCACATACAATAAAATCTAGCCTTTTGAAGTATGTAACTTGAGTTTTGTTTTATTCATGGAATTGTACCATTAACAGATTCCAGAGCATTCCATCATTCTCAAAAAGAAACTCTGTGACCCGTGAACTGTCATTCCCCATTCCGACTTCCCATGGCAAGCACTGATCTGTGTCTCTGGACCTGTCCCTTCTGGACATTTCATGTCAACGGATGCGTACAAAATCTGCCTGCTTCTTTCTTAGTATGATGCTGTCAAAGCTCATCCATCTGCAACACATGTCAGAATTACATTCTGTCTAGTGGCCGAGCCACATACATGAACCACACTGGGCCTGATCAGCCACTACATCATGAGGACCTTGCTGCAGCTATTTAGTAAAACCTGCTAGGTGGACACAGGGTAGACAGGCATACCACTTCCCTCAGAAATGGTCCTTCTCCGCCCTACATGAGCATACCACAGGCTGGGAAAATAGAAAAGACTGTCCCCCCGAGGACCTCTCCTTATTCCCCTGTGCCCATACACACATCATCATGCCCCGCTACCTGTAGTGAAGGAAGAATCGACATGCCACAGCGCCCAGAAGCAGGATTATGGTCAGGTAGAGCTTGAACTTCTCATACTCATCCTTATAGGCAAACCTGCCACAAAGACATCCCAGGAAAGGTGTCTTATTGCTGCCCTTCTACTCTGCCCCATCTGGGATCAGGACCCTCAGCCTCTACCAGTGCCTAGACCTACCCCCACTCCCATACCTTCCCCATCCTACTAAAGGGAAGCCTGGCCTTGAATTAGTGATGACCAGTAAGAGAAAGAGGGCCAACTAGAAAAGGTCCCTGTTCCCAGGCTCCTGTAGGAGGGCTCTGGGCCTATGCTGGGGATGGGTAGACTCTTCTCTCCCCCCAAAGACTGCAGCAGAAACAGCAAGGGCCAATGTCACCAGGAAATGTCACCTAGATTTGGTTGGATATGACTCTCTGCTCCCCATGAGAAATGCTGATAGCTGTAGGATGACGCACACATCTTTCTCATGGGAAATGGGAAGAGTCCTACCCACCAACATGATGACTCTTTGAAAGAAGGAAGGGAGAGTCCCCAAAGGGATAAATTACCACAGAGGGCAGTTTCAGAAAGCCAGAGCACCAGAGCCTCAACTAGCACATTTTGATTTATGCAAAAAACCCAAGTTTGGATCCACCTTCCTGAGTGAAGAGAACAAGAAGCCCAGGTTCCTTTGAGTCAGTGTGCATCTGGGCATACTCACTTGGCCTGGTTGCTGAGGAGGGTCACGTTCACATTGCCAAGAACCAGATTCAAGTAGAGCCTGGAAGAAAAGATCTATGAGGACACACCTGACATTACTCACACTCAGAACACAGGATGCTAAGCTGGCATCAAATGGGTCCCACAGAGACTAAGAACAAAGATTAACTAGGGAGCGTGGCATCTACCTGTGTGGCAAAACGACGGCTGCTCACCAAAACTGGCTTACAGACTGTATTTCTCAGCCTCCCTTGTGCCAGATGTGACCATGGGACTGACTTATAGCCACAGAGTCAAAGACATAGATTCAACATCTAGACTGATTTTAAAAGGATCTAGACCATTGAAATGGCTCAGTAAATAAAGGTGCCTGCAGCCAACCCTGATGATTTTGAGTTCCATTCCTGGAGTTCACATGGTAGAAAGAGAGAGCCAACTCCTACAAGTCCTCTGACCTCTACATGCATGCCATGGCATGTGTACACCCAAACATATACACATATGCACACACAAATAAACAATTAAATGTAGGAACATAAGTGTTCCTTTCCACTGACTCTACATGCAAGAGTGGCATGTCTGGGTCACAGTGTTTAGTTGTTAAAAGGAATGACAGATTGTTTTTGTAAAAAGGAAATTTGTTTGCCCACCTCCCTCTCTTCCCTCCCTGAAAATGTGGTAGTGGGGCCATCTTTGTCCATGGGGATGAAGACAATGCCAGGGGTAGAGAAGCAGTCATCTGGAGTAGCTACACCCCTGGATGATCTCATGACCTGCAGCTCTTGGTTATGTGTGACAGGAGAAGCACTTACGGGAACCATGGCATGGCTAGGCCTCTGTTCGACAGCCTGTGCTCTAACACATTAGCAAAGGCTCCTAAGACCCTGAGGAAAGAAGGGCAAATTTACAGTGGGACAGGGCTTTGGAAAGATTTCACTGAGTGGGGACATTTGAGTTGGGCTTTGAAGAATGAGTAGAAGTTGGAGAGGAGGAAAGAGAGCAGGAAAGCCTTCCTTCTAAGGTAAACTGGCTGCTCGGGGCACCACTACTCGATAAAAGTGGAGCGGAAGTGTTAGGTGAACATCTGCAGTTCTTCCCTAGTATTCAGTCCTCACTTCCTGCAAGAGCAATGCAATGCCCTTAGGGAATCTATCCCTACACAAAGAGCACATAAACATAGCTCAATCAAAGCAGTGCATCCTCCTGATTGGGTTAAGAACTGTCATGTAACACAATCTAACCAAATGAGAATCAGACCTGGGATTTTAAATCCTTGCCTTCCAACCATTAGGAACCAGTTTCTCTACTAGAACTGCAAGCTAGGTAGGATATTCATACACATAAAAACAAAACAAAAAACAGTAGTAACAACAACAACAACAACAAAAGATTTAAAAAGAAGGGAAGCCTAGAGATAGATGTAGCTGTGCTAGGGCCCTCGCCTGGCACATGGGGCCTGGTTTCAATCCCTAGTGCCATAAATGATAAAAAATGAGGACACTTCAATCTGCTCCAACAGGCTGTTGAGGATAAAATGATTTTTGTCATGAGCACGTCCAGTACAATGCTGGGCATGCAACAGGCACTCAATACACGTTGGTTCTCTCGAGAACACGTTCCCTCCTACCCCAGCTGGCACGCACAGGCAGCAGGTGCAGCTCATCACAGGAGTGGCTCCAGGGATGTGACTACCAGCCCACAGGGGCCGAGGTTCCTCCTGGGCTGGGAGGAATCTGTGGGGAAGTACCTTCCTCATTCCTATCCCAGATCCCCACTTTCCTCCCAACCTCATCCCCCAGCAGAGGAGAACCCCAGGCAGAAATAGTGGGCTCCTGCTCCTACCCGTTCTTCTTGGGCAGGTAGGCCTCCATGTCAAAGAAGACATTCTGCCGCTCCTTAATGTTGGCACCTATCTGCTGGATGAGCTCTGCCTCCTCCTGACTGCCATGGTGCTTGAACCTGTGATAGGAGTGTAGGCAAAAAGCAGGGGTGTGGGTCAGATGGAGAAAGAGTCTAGATGCCCTGGCGTACCCCAGAGTGCCCACCTCATCAATGACCAATACCTCACAGAACCTCAGTTCTTCACCTGTATCTTCTGAGTGTGCTGTTAGCCCCCTGTAGCCTTATGACCTTGGCAATGTCCTTGAAATTCTGCCTCACTTTCCATACCAGGTAAATAAGGATAACATCAGGGTATGTCACAAATAACCGCCATGTCAAGGGTGACACAGGTGAATAAACAGTGTCTGGAATGATACTCAGCACACAGCAGCCAGTGGACACTGCTAGCTACGCTAGTTTCCTTCCATTGTAACAGAAGAACTAGAAGATTACTAAGAGAGAGGATTAGTATTCAAACAATCAAGGTCTGCTTGTTGCTCTGTGGAGAGATGCAACTTTGAATACTAGAAAACCATGTTGGAGGTCTGGAGAGATGGCCTAGCGGTTAAGAGCGCCGACTGCTCTTGCAGAGGACCCGGGTTCGATCCCCAGCACCTACATGGCGGCTGAGAACCATCTTTAACTCCAGTTCCAGGCGAATCCAACACCCTCTTCTGACCACACGACACGGGTGCACAAACCTACATGCAGACAGTACATTCATACACATATAAAATTAAATAAAATAAAAAAGAAAAAGAAAACCATGTTGGAGCTGGGTGTGGTGGCACATGCTTATGAACCTAGCACTCAGGAGGTAGAGGCACTTAGGAGGGGAAGAGAAAACGATTAAGGTCATCTTTGGCTATATAGCCAGTTTGAGGTCAGCCTGGGCTATGTGAAACTAAGTCTCAAAAACAAAAACAAGGGCTGGAGAGATGGCCTAGCGGTTAAGAGCGCTGACCGCTCTTACAGAGGACCCACGTTCGATCCCCAGCACCCACATGGCGGCTAAGAACCGTCTGAGACTCCAATTCCAGGAGAACTCCAGTTCCAGGGGAATCCGATACCCTCTTCTGACCTCCGCGGCATTGCACGACACGGGTGCACAAACTTGCATGCAGACAGTGCATTCATACACATACAGAAATAAATAAAATTAATAAAAAAAAAAAAAAAAAAAAGAAGAAAGCCAAATTGGGAGACACAGCACCCTGGAATGAGAAGGTTCCTCAGTCAAGGATCCTAACCTTTGGGTCAGCCTTTTTTTTTTTTTTTTTTTTTTTTTTTTTGTCTTTTTGAGACAGGGTCTCCCTGTAGCCCCAGCTGTCCTGGAACTCACTCTGTAGACCAGGCTGTCCTTGAACTCACAAAGATCCACCTGCCTCTGCCTCTGCCTCCAGAGTACTAGGATTAAAGGCATGTGCTACCACTCCCGGTTGGGTCAGCCTTTCTTAGCTGAGGCTTCTCAAGTGGGGACCCTGAGCAATGTCTGCAGATATTCCAAGAGTGTTGGGGGGGGGGTTCCTGCCATCCCCCGGGGTACTGCTGTACATCCCACAATGTCCAGAACAGAGGATTAGTAGAACTGAGGCTAAAAACTCTAGACGTCCCCAACTGGGAAGGCAGGCTAAAGGATCCAAGCTCAGCACTGTGGGTGGCCTGCTCAGTCACTGAGAGAGGTCAGTCACCCCAAAAGCAAAGCCCGTCTAGAGGAAGGCAGAATTTAAAGGAAAAAAAATTCCACACTCTTTGACCCCTGGATCCAGTGATGCTTGATGCTAACCCTAGTTTTTTTTTTTTTTTCCATTAAAATTTCAACTTTTTGCTTAATCTGGTTTTGAGTGAGACCAGCCTGGGCTATGTGAGACTCTGGGGGAGCCTTCAAGTGTTACCTCTGGAGCGTGAGCTTCAAGTCCTTGAGGCGCCTCTTCTGCTTGTTGATGGAACCGCTGCACAGAGTCTGCAGTGCCGTCAGCTCCTCCAGCTTCTGCTTGTAAATCCTGTGTGTTTCCTGAAGGGCAGAACACCAAAGTGGGAGGGAAGAACATGGACAGGTCATTTTCGAAGCTCAGGAGACATGACTGGTCTCAGGTGACAGCCATAACAGAACAGCTCTCAAGGATGTGGTTTTGAAAACAGGACTGAAATGCACTAAGGAAGGCAGCATGACACAGGACTTGTGTGATTAAGTCCCTGCTGCTTTTTCCTGCCAGGTCTCATTCTTTCTGATGGCAAGGACCAAACATGGCATTAAGGGGCTCCGTAGAGCCTATCTGGAGGTAGGAGGGAGGGTATGCTCAGGATTAGGCCAGTGCCTCAAGCATGCTAGGCACATGCTCTATCATGGAAGTACACCCATGCCCTCAGCCCCCTTGTCAATTAATTAATTAATTAATTAATTGGTTGTTTTATGAAACAGGGTCTCATGTATTTTGGGATGGCCTGGAACTCACTATGGAACTGAGGGTGACCTTGAACTTCTGATCTTTCCACTTCCACTTCCAGAGAGCTGGGAACCTGGTTTATGCAGCACTGGGGGCTGAACCCAAGGCTCTGTCCCTATAGCTCCAGCTGGCCAAGAACTCACAGACATCCACCTGCCTCTGCCTCCCAGGTGCTGGGATTAAAGGCGTGTGCCACCGTGTTTTTTTCAAGACGGGGTCTCCCTATGTGGCCTGGAACTTACTACAAAAACCAGGCTGGCCTTGAACTCACAGAGATCTGCCTGTCTCAGCCTTTTGAGTGCTGAGATTAAAGCCACCACACCTGGTTTAACTAGCCATTTTCTTAGCTGGCATAAAAATATGTTTAGCAGATGGAGAAAAGAGGGGACAGTGGGGGCTGGAGAGATGGCCTAGCGGTTAAGAGCGCCGACCGCTCTTACAGAGGACCCGGGTTCGATCCCCAGCACCCACATGGCAGCCGAGAGCCGTCTGAAACTCCAATTCCAGGAGAACTCCAGTTCCAGGGGAATCTGAGACCCTCTTCTGACCTCCGCGGCATTGCA
>VZQC01002976.1:0-36089 GCA_009823505.1 Rhizomys pruinosus | reverse complement strand
AAAAAAAAAAAAAGAGGGGACAGTGAGGACAGAGCCTAAACTTTCATTTCTGCCAAGCAGGAAATTGGGAAGAAGTGAAGGTAAAGAAATAGAAAACACGGGCTGGAGAGATGGCCTAATGGTTAGAGAGCCGACTGCTATTGCAGAGGACCCAGGTTCGATCCCCAGCACCCACATGGCAGCTGAGAACCATCTTTGACTCCAGTTCCAAGGGAAACCGACACCCTCTTCTGACCTCTGCAGCATTGCACGACACGGGTGCACAGACCTGCATGCAGACAGTACATTCATACACATACAAAAATAAATAAATAAATAATTAAAAAAAAAGAAATAGAAAACACTGAGAAGTGACATCCAAGAAGGTGTATGCCAGTCACCGTGACTGGTAGAATCAGCCTCCTCTGCTTTCAGAGCCTCCCAGAGTGGAGAAGCATGTTTTACTAACACGCTTATTTATTTTAAAATTACATCGAGCTTGTAGAATTATAAGAACAAGGCGAAGGATTCCTCTATCCAAACTCAGACCTGTTTATCTCCTGTGTGGGCCTCCTTCTCTTTCTCATTATCGGGTATCAGTAACCTGCAGGCAATATCTGGCACTTAATTTTGTGGAGGCAGTAAGACGGAGAGGGGTTTTGCAATGTTGAAAAATAACAAAAATAAAAAAAATTTCATTCTATTTATTTTTTTATTAATTTTATTTATTTCTGTATGTGTATGAATGTACTGTCTGCATGCAAGTCGGTGCACCCGTGTCGTGCAACGCCGCGGAGGTCAGAAGAGAGTCTCGGATTCCCCTGGAACTGGAGTTCTCCTGGAATTGGAGCTTCAGACGGTTCTCGGCCGCCATGTGGCTGCTGGGGATCGAACCCGGGTCCTCTGTAAGAGCGGTTGGCGCTCTTAACCGCTAGGCCATCTCTCCAGCCCCAAAATTTCATTCTATCTGAACACGACGTGCCACTGGACCCGCAGCGTCCAAGTCTACAGCCTCACTGGTACTTGACCACACCCATCACTTCCACACGGCTGTGGCTGCTTCGGCTCTGCAATAGCAGAGTGAGTGCTTGCGACAGAGACCACATGGCCTCCAAAGCTAAAAATCTTCACTATTTGGCCCCATCCCCCAAAATTTGCCCACCCCTGTGCTAAACCCATTTAGTCAGCTGTAGCCACATGCTTCTCAGTTGTGTTCAATGCTCACCAACTAAGACCAATGGTATCTCTGATCTGCCCAGAGCACAGTCACTTAAGCCTGAAACAACACAATGCTCTCATCTCACACACCACCCTATTCGCACTTTGCCAACTGTCTAATTTTATTATTACTTTTTATTTTAGGTGTATGAATGTATTGCCTGTATGAATGTAAATGCACCCATATCCTGCAATGCCCATGGAGGCCAGAAGAGGATATCAGATCCCCTGGAACTGTAGTTATGGACAGTTGTTAGCTGCCAACGTGAGTGCTGGGAATCCAACCCCAGTCCTCTGCAAGAGCAGCCAATGCTCTTAACCACTGAACCATCTCTCCAGACCCTCTTTAAGGGTTTTTTTGTTATTGCATTAATTTTATTTATTGTATGTGTGCATGTATGTGCATGTTTACCACAATGCACATGTGGAGATCAGAGGAAAATTTGTGGGAATCAACTCATTCCACCATGTGAGTCCCGAGCATGGAACTCAGGTCATCAGGCTTGGTGGCAAGTACCTTTACCCACGGAGCCATCTTGCAGCCCCAACTGTCTCCTTCATGGCACCTGTCTCTGAGATCTTGGATCTCATTCAGTTTCACACTGGGTACACTTCCATGTATTTCTGTCTCTTTAACCTCAACCTTCATCTTTCATGAACTGACATCTTTGGAGTCAGTTTGACTCCATTGCTTGGAGAATGTTCCTCAATCAAGATTCCTGTGGTATTTCCTTAGGATTTCAATTCTGTTCCTGCAGTAGGGCTGGAATAACACTTAGGTGATGATGTACTCAAGTGTCTGTCAGGAGGAACACAGCGTTCATGACATCAGCTTAGACTGCTCAGTAAAGGTATCCCCCCTGAACTCCTCTGTATAGTGACCAACTTTGTTATTTGTAATTAGTAAGTTATCTCAGGGCTGAGGCTGTGGTGCAGTGGTAAAGAGAGGCCATGTGTGAATCAGGTTTTATCCTTCAGTACTGGATGGGCCCTCTATGTTCAAGTATCTGCTGGTAACAAAGGAACCTTCCTTCTAAGATACATCCATCACTGGGAGGGCACAGGTCAAGGCAGCACTCCAGAAGGCAGGGCCTTTGCATGAGAGGCTCCAGGAAGATAAAGGGCTGCAGAGTCTCCTGGCACTCTTTAGTGTTGGATTCTATCTTGAAGAGATAAGACGGAGCCATAGAATTAGCTGCCAGATGTTCACCAGGCCCTCTTCAGTATAAATGAATATTTAATTTCACTAGTCAAACATGAAGACATTATCCTTGTTAAAAATTAAGACACTACAGCTATGGCTAAAGTCTGTTTTGACTATTCATTTACTGTATCTTCCCTCTTCTCAGAAATAACCACTTTTTTTTTTTTAGTCTTTTTTTGGAGACAGGGTCTCCCTGTAGCCTCCGCTGGCCTGGAACTCAATACATAGACCAGGCTGGACTGGAACTTACAGAGATCCTCCTGCCTCTGCTTCCCAGAGTGTTGGAGTTAAAGGTGTGCCCCACCATGCCAGGCCAGAAATATACAACCAGTTGTATGTAGTCCAGGATGACCTCAAACTCACAAACCCAACTTGGCCTTGAATTTGCAGTGATCTTCCTGCCTCAGTCTCCCAAGTGCACTACCTCTGAATTTCTTCTAGACTTTTCATTCCATGTCCTTCCAGGTTGTCTCTAATGTCTCTGTCTGTCTACTATCTTTCTTTTTTTGTGTGTGTGTGTTTAAGACAGGTCTCACTTTTTATCCTTGGCTGGCCTGGAATTCACTCTGTAGATCAGGATGGCCCAGAGCTTATAGAGATCTACCTACCTCTAAGGGCTAGAATGTCTTTTTTTTTTTTTTTTTTTTCCTTTGAGATACAGTTTCCCTGTATCCCCAGCTAGCCTGGAACTCACTATATAGACCAGGATGACCTTGAACTCACAGATCTACCTGCCTCTGCCTCCTGAGTGCTGGGATTAAAGGCATGGAATATCTTTTTTTTTTTTTTTAACAACAACAAAACCACTTTATGTTGAGCATGTGTGATGCTCTAGGTTCAATACCAAGCACCAAAAACAAAAATAAAAACAAACTACCTGACAGCCCTAGTGGCGCATGCCTTTAATCCTAGCACTAGGCAGGCAAAGGCAGGCAGATCTCTGTGAGTTCAAGGCCAGCCTGGTCTACATAGCAAGTTCCAGGACAGCTGGGGCTAAAAGGAAGACCTGTCTCAAAAAGAGAAAAAAAAAAAACTACCTTATTTTATGATTAACATAAAACTGTAAGTAACTTGGGCCAGTTGCGATAGTACACACCTTCCGGTACTACAGAGACATTTCTGTGAATTCAAATCAAGGCCAGCCTGGTCCTAGCTAGTGTGACACCTGTCTGTCTCAAAAAAAAAAAAAACTGTAAGTAACATGACAAGTGGCAGGTGAGAACACAGCTACCAAACTGCCGGCACAATCTATGCCATAGTCTGTCCACTACCGTCAAACAGCCTCCTTATCGTTATTTATTTCTGCATAAAAGAACATTTAAGGTGGGCACGGTGGCTCACCTGGGCAACCCCAGCCCTTGCAGAAGCAGGGGACCACTGTCTGAAGTCCAGTCTGCTCGACACATCAAGTTCCAGGCCAGCCAGGACTACACAGTGAGACCCTGTCTCACACAGATTGAAAGGGAAAGAGAGAGAAAGGGGGTGAGAGAGGAAGGGAAGGAAGGTAGTTCACATAAGGCCTGCTGTCTTAGCAAGTTTGCCAGCATGCTGCTAACACAGGCACAATGAGGCCTCTAGACTTACTCACCCTGCTTATTCCCCAACCCCCACATCCCCAGTGCTTGGATGGAGCCAGGGCATTGTTCATCCTGACAAGCCTCTACCATCGATACACTCATTCTTTAAACTGAACTGTCCATCACTTTAATGAATCTCTCCATGCTTCTCCTTTCCTTTATCTATGTATTTCTATATTCTAGAAAGAGCTATTTATATACATACATATTGCTTCAAAAAGTACTTAGCCTTAATACTTAGTCTCTTTCACTTTCTTCCCCCCCCCTTCTCTGAGACAGAATCGATGTAGCCCTTGGCTACCTAATGAGTTTAAGGCAGCCAAGGATGACCTTAAACCTCCTGATCCCCTGGGCTGGAGATGGCTCAGTGGTTAAGAGCACCAACTTCTCTTGCAGAGGACCGGGGTTCGATCCCCAGCACCCACATGGCAGCTAAAAACCATCTTTAACTCCAGTTCCAGGAGAATCTGACGCCCTCTTCTGATCTCCACAGCATTGCACGACACGGGTGCACCAACCTACATTCAGACAGTACACTCATACACATAAAAAAAAAAAATAGCCAGGCGTTGTGGTGCATGCCTTTAATCCTAGCACTTGGGAGGCAGAGGCAGGCGGATCTTTGTGAGTTCAAGGCCAGCCTGGTCTACAATGTGAGTTCCAGGACAGCTGGGGCTACAGGGAGACCCTGTCTCGAAAAGACCAAAAAAATAAAAATAAAAAATAAAAAAATAAAAAATAAATTATTAAAAAAACTCCTAATCCTCCTGCCTCCACTTGCTAAGTGCTAGGATTATAGATAGACGTGCACTACCACACTCAGCTCTTTTGTTTCTTTTTTTTTTTTTAATGTGTATGAGCGTACTGTCTGCATGGAGATTTGTGTACCCGGGTCATGCAATGCCACGGAGGTCAGAAGAGGGCTACGGATTCCCCTGGAACTGGAGTTAAAGACAGTTAGTTCTAAGCTACCATGTGGGTGCTGTGAATTGAACCCAGGTCTCCGCAAGAGCAGTCGGCACTCTTAACCGCTAGGCCATCTCTCCACCGTATCTTTTTTATAGTTTTTGGGTCCTTTTTTCTGAGACACCATCGGGTCTCCCTGCTAGTAGACCCTCATGCCTGGAGCTCACTCTGTAAGATCAGGCTGGCCTCAATCTCACAGATATCCTCGGTGCCCTCTGCCTCCAAGTGCTGAAATTAAGGGCGTGCACCACCTGTACGCCCGCATTTATTTCTCTGTATGTGTACAAATGGTACTGTGCTGCATTGCAAGTCTGTGCAACCTGGTGTCATGCAATGCGGGTGGAGGTCAGAAGAGGGTCTAGGTTTCCCCTGGAACTGAGTTCTCCCTGAATTGGAGTTTCAGAGGGTTTCCTCGGCCGCCATGTGGTGCTGGGACGGGAACCCGCGTCCTGTTAATGAGCAGATCGGGGACTTAACGCGCTGAGGCATTTCCCCATGGCTCCAGCCCCCATTTCTTTTTAATAAGGGAACTTCACCACACTATACAGACTGTATTTCCTAGCTGCCCCTGAAGACTGGTAAAAGTTAGATGTATAACTACAGAGAGAGAGCATGGAGAGCCATGTGGGGCCGCGGAGTGCGACACGTCCTAGAAAGGCACCCTGAGAGCGTAGCAAAGTTTTTATGACCTAAACACTGTGAGTCTATGACTAATACCTGATTCCCTCCTACCTCAAAGTAAAGCAACGCTCATTGTTTGTGCTGTGCAGGTGCACCCTGTATACAGATCAGGCCAGATGATACCAATAGATTGAGGCCACGTAACCTGGGCTGGAAGGTGGATAAATAGAGGAACTCTCTCTCTAGATAGAGGGACACTCTCTCCTTTCTAGTCTGAGAGAATAGCTTGCTTGCCTGAGGAAGGAGAGGGCTTGGAGAAGGGAGAAGGCTTAGAGGGAGAGGCTTAAGGCTTAGAGGGAAAGCTTGGAGAAGGAGAAAAAGATGTGCCTGAATAACACGGTTCGTGAGTCAAGACACGCCCTGCCGGAAATAAACCTGCTCTGAAAGCAAGAGCGATGAGGTCTGTTGTGCAGGTAGGCGGCTTATCAATACAATGGTTGCCAACAATGTGTGCAAGTCGTTTACACTTACAGATGGCAGGGCAGAAACGCTGGCATTGTCGAGGTTCTGAATCATTTACAGCTATCTATTTACATTTCGTTGGTGTTTGTTTGTTTTTGGTTGCTTTTTTGGTATTTTTGAGACAGGGTCTCCCTGTAACACCAGCTGTCCTGGAACTCACTCTGTAGACCAGGCTGGCCTTGAACTCACAAAGATCCCCCTGCCTCTGCCTCCCGAGTGCTAGGATTAAAGGCATGCACCACCTTCTGGTTTGGGAGAGATGTTTTTTATTTTTTTATTTTTTTTATTTTTATTTTATTTATTTCTGTATGTGTATGAATGTACTGTCTGCACGCAGGTCTGTGCACCCATGTTGTGCAATGCCGCGGAGGTCAGAAGAGGGTGTCAGATTCCCCTGGAACTGGAGTTCTCCTGGAATTGGAGTTACAGACGGTTCTCAGCCGCCATGTGGGTGCTGGGGATCGAACCCGGGTCCTCTGTAAGAGCGGTCGGCGCTCTTAACCGCTAGGCCATCTCTCCAGCCCCGAGAGATGTTTTTTTAAATATGGCCACCATCCTTTAGTGTGTCTCATATAAAGAAGTGGGAACTTAGGGCTAGAAAGATACTCAGTGGTTAAGAGTGTGCTGCTCTTGTAGAGGATCCAAGTTTGGCTCCTAGCACCACATCAGGTGGCTCAAGATCACCTGTAACTCTAGCTCCAGGGGACCGGACACCCTCTTCCGGACTCCACAGGCACCAGCACACATGTGTACATGCACACAAACACAGAATTAAAACCAGTAAGATAAATCTTATTGGAACCAAGTAAGGAGTCAATTCCACCACCGAAATCTGTGTGGTTTTGTAATGACTGATCAGAGAATGTGGCAACAGTGACACCACATGCAGTTCTGAGAAGAGTCAAAGGACCATGCAGCTTCTACCTTGCTCTGGAATATTTGCTCTTGGAACAAAGAGTCCAACTACCCCGAGGTCCTAATAACACAGAGAACCCCAAAGTCAAGACATGCTGACATGAGAGATCTTGTTACTCTAGCCCAGGTGCCAGGCGCTGTGCAAAGAAAACCCCAGATGGGTCTGGCTCTGGCTACATTAGCTCCCCTCAGCCATTCAAGACTTGCCAGTCAAGACCTTAGACATCATAAGGCACCATGCCCTGTCCTGACATCCCAGAAACCATGAGCTCAATGCAGTTACTATTATTCTGTGGAGCAACACATAACTGAAAGTTAGGAGTGGTGTCAAACACCTCTAATCCCAGCACTTGGAAGCCAAGGTTCACAGCCACCCTTGGCTACAGAGCAGGTTCAAGACCAGGGTAGGCTACATGAGACTCTGTCTCAAAAATAAATACAGAGATCACCAAACCCTCATCTGAGGCTTCCACTTCAGTCAGATGAGGGAGGGAGGCAAGGAGAGAGAGCTGTCTCCTGGAAGCTCAGACATGGAGGGAGGAAGAGAGGGAGGAAGAGAGGAAGAAGGGAGGGTAGGGGAGGAAAAGAAGGAAAGAAGGGAGGGAGGGAGGGAGGGATGTCCTTGAAGCTGTTTCCTTTTAGGGATCTCTTTGTTAGAGCAGCATAGTTTATAAAGAAGCTCTTTTGAAAGCTGTCAAGTATATATGCTGGGGCACACCACAGTTTAATCATTCCTCTCCTGTTGAATATTTAGGTTGTTTCCAAGCTCTGACTATAACAAGGCAACAGGAACTAATATCCCGGCACTGCCTTTCCAAGCACACACACGTATCTGTCTTGGGAAGAAAAGTGGAATTCCTGAGTCAGAGGAGACAGGCTTGTTTGTAATCTTAACAGATATTGGCAAAGGGCCTCAGAGGTGACTTTGTACTCTCCCACCACGACACAGGACAGTCATACATACCTCACATTCCATTTTTTTCTATTTTTTTGAGACAGGGTCTCCCTGGAGCCTAAGCTGGCTTGGAACCAGGCTGGCCTCCATCTCAGAGAGATCCACCTGCCTCTGCCTCCTGAGTGCTGGGATTAAAGGTGTGCACCAATACACCCAGCTTGATTTCTTTCTTTTATATGTATGTTTTTCCTACATGTATGTTAAGTGTACCACATACATGCAATACCTGTAGAGGCTAGAAAAGGGTAGCAGATCCCCTGGAACTGTAGTTATGGATGGCTGGTAGCTACCATGTGGGATCTGGAAACCAAATCCAGGTCCTCTGCAAGAGCAGCCAGTGCTCTTAACTAAGGAGCCGGCTCTCCAGTCCCTCAAGACACTTTTTTTTTTTTTTTTTTTTGTCTTTTTGAGGCAGGGTCTCCCTGTAACCGCAGATGGCCTGGAACTCACCCTGTAGACCAGGCTAGACTTGAACTCACAGAGATCCACCTGCCTCTGCCTCCCAAGTGCTAGGATTAAAGGCGTGTGCCACCACGTCCAATGTGTTCAACAATCCACAGGCCTTTGCATCATCTCATTGCCTGCTCCTCTGCCACTGGCCAGAACCACTTCCCAGGGGAGACATCACACCCCTGGTGGTGGGAGAGAGGTCAGAAACAAGAACCATGGAGTGGCTCTGTGCCAAGTAGCCATCACCCACGCCAGTCTTTGGGACTATACTGTGTGAGTCTCACAAGCAGTAGGAAGGTGCAAGTTCCTCTCTTGGATCCTCATTGTTCTGCAGGCAGATAGCTGTCTCTTATTTTTTAATTGTGATAAAATACACAGAGCATGGAATTTACCAGGGTAACTATTTTAAGCATACAATGTACCGTCGTTAAGTACATTCACACTGTTATGCAAACCCTCCAACCACTCAGCTCCTGAACTTTTCATCCTGTGAAACTGTAATGAGCCCATCATACTGGAGTCCCTGCCACAGCCCCTGACAACCACTATTCTATTGTCTGCCTTTAATTCTAATTACTCTAGGTACTGACCACCCTAAGTAGCAGAAGACAACCTTGAATTTCTGATCCTCCTGCCTCCGCCTCCCCCTCCCCAGGGCTGAGATGACAGGGGTGCACCATCACGCCCAGTATGCAGTGCTAGAAACCAAATCCACGGCTTTGTGCATGCGAGGTGAACACTCTACCAACTGAGCCACATGCGAAGCCCCTCAGCTGTCCACTGATGTAGTGTTTGTGCGCGTCTAGCAGATGAGGAGAGTGCCGTTCCCAGCTTCCGCCGGCACGTGCGGTGTCCCCATCGCACTTTCTTGGACTATGTTGTGTGCTGCTTCTCCTGGTGCCAAGACAAAACAAACATGACCATCTGTACTCGTTATTTTTGTGTCACTGCAACCAAAACACTCAAAGCAAACAACTTAAGGGGGAAAAAAGCTGATTTTTAACTCAAGGTTTCACAGGTGTCCATCTACCATGGCAGGGGAGGCATGGTAGAGTTCAAGACAGCAGGAACCTGTGACAGAGACTTCTCACGTCACTGAGGATCAGGGAGCAGAGGGAGCTAGACAGGGACAAGGGGCAGACAGAACCTCCAAAAGCCCACCCCAGGGGACCTACTTTCTATCAACTAGGCTCCAGCTCCTAAAGGCTCCTCAGCCTTCAAAACAGTCCAAGGGCTGGACAGACAGATGCTCAGAGGTTCAGTGCTGGCTGCTCTTGCAAAGAACTTGAGTTTAGTTCTCAGCATCTACGTCAGGCAGCTCACAAACACCAATAACCCCAGTTCCAGGGGATCCAATATCCTCTTTTGGCCTCCACAGGTATTGAGGTGCACAAACCTGTACACAGACAGACACGTGTACACATAATTAATTAAAAAAAAAATCTCAGGGCAGGAGAGANTAACTAAGAATTCAAAGCTGGGGGCTGGAGAGATAGCCTAGTGGTTAAGAGCACCGACTGCTCTTGCAGAGGACCCGGGTTCGATCCCCAGCACCCACATGGTGGCTAAGAATGGTCTGTAACTTCAGTTCCAGGAGAACTCCAGTTCCAGGGGAATCTGAAACCCTCTTCTGACCTCCGTGGCATTGTACGACACGGGTGCACAAACCTACAAGCAGACAGTACATTCATACACATACAAAAATAAAAATTAAATTAAAAAAATTCAAAGCTATGGGGGTTCAATTCCCAGCACCTATGTGGTGGCTAAGAACCATCTTAGGCCGGGTGTGGTGGCGCATTCCTTTAATCCCAGTGCCTGGGAGGCAGAGGAAGGTGGATCTCTGTGAGTTAAAGACCAGCCTGGTCTACATAATCAAGCACCAAGCCCAGCTGGGACTAAAAGGAGACCCTGTCTCAAAAAAAAAAAATTTCTTGGGGCTGGAGAGATGGCTCAGCAGTTAAGAGCACTGGCTCCTCTTGCAGAGGACCCAGGTTAGATTTCTAGCACCCACCCGGCAGCTAACAACCATCCATAACTCCAGTTCCAAGGGATCCAATATCTTCTTCTGACCTCCAAGTGCACTGAACAACAAGGGTGCACTTACATGCAAGCAAAACCCTCATACACATAAAATAAAATAAATAAATAAAAATCTTGGGGTTGGAGAGATGGCTCAGCGGTTAAGAGCACCAGTTGCTCTTGCAGAGGACTTGGGTTCGATTCCCAGCACCCACATGGCAGCTAAGAACCGTCTTTAACTCCAGTTCCAGGGGAATCCGATGCCCTTCTTCTCTGTGGCATTGCACAACACGGGTGCACCAACCTACATGCTGACAGTACACTCATACACGTTAAAAAAAAATCTTAAAAGAGCCAGGCGTGGCTCTTTTTTAAGATTTTTAAATGTGTGTGGCACACACTTTTAATCCTACCACTGGGAGACAGAGGCAGGTGGATCTCTGTGAGTTCAAGGTCAGCCTGGTCTACAAAGCAAGTTCCAGGCCAGGTGGGTCTACAAGGAGACTGTGTCTCAAAAAGACTAAAAAAAAATAATAATAATAATCTCTTTTTTTTTTGGTCTTTTTGAGACAGGGTCTCCCTGTAGCTCCGGCTGTCCTGGAACTCACTCTGTAGACCAGGCTGGCCTTGAACTCACAAAGATCCGCCTGCCTCTGCCTCCCAAGTGCTAGGATTAAAGGCGTGCACCACCAGCCCGGCAATAATAATAATCTTTAAAACATGCTGAGGCTCAAGTGTTCACCTATGGGGGACACTTTAGATTCAAACCACCACACCGTCCATAACTCTCCTTTCCTTCTAGCATTGGCCTCCTCCCATGGAGCTAGCGGGCCAGATGGAGGCCTTCTGTTGTTTTTGTCAGCTAGACAGGCTTCTTCCTCTGTAGTTTCATGGTTTCTTTGGAGACCGATCTCTCCCCATATTCAGTCCATGAGATCTGGTTGGGTAGGGGTGGCCCTGCCCCAAATTCAGGGGCATATGGCCCAAGCCTAGCCGAGTAGCCACCTCCCAGCTGGCTGATGCAAGGATGGTTATTCAGAACCACCAAGAGTCACCATGGGGCTGGTAGAACTGCTGAAACAGAGCAACCCTGTTCGCAATGTCAGGGCATCTGGGAAGGAACCCAACTGAAGAAAAGAAGGCTAAGGGGAGGTGAAGGCTGAACTCTCTCTCGAATCCGCTCCTTGCTGCTGAGATCATGCCCTTGGTTTCTCAACTTCGTAAGGAAACACATTTCACTTTGTTCTGGGTAGCTTTGCCAGTTTGAGTGTCTTCATGCAGAGGCACGTGCCAGAATCCAGACTAAAAGGATAAAAAACAGAAATTTCCTTCTGGGCAAAGGTAACCACATTAGTTAAGAAGAGAAGCCACAAACCTTGGACTAAACAACCAGTCTCTTGTCACAGAGCACTGTTATCCTAAGATGCCAACAACAAGGACTTGAAAGTCAGTTGAGTGATTCCTTCAGAGAACCAGTACCTCCGAAGAGAGCTAAGCATGCAGATTCCTAAAGATCCACACTGTGACTCTCCCACCATCCACAGAACATAAAGCATTATTTTATTTTATTTTATTTTACTTTATTTTATTTTATTTTATTTATTTTTTTGGTCATTTTGAGACAGGGTCTCCCTGTAGCCCTAGCTGGCCTGGAACTTGCCATGTAGAACAGGCTGGCCTTGAGCTCACAGAGATCCACCTCTGTTTCCCAAGTGCTGGGATTAAAGGTGTGAGCATTCATGCCTGGCTCTAAAGCATTATTTTTGAATAACTTCATTAATGCATAAGTTATGTACCATAAAACTGTCCATTTTATTGTGCAGTTCGGTGACTTTTATGCATTTACCAAACTGTACTCCCACAGCTAGATTTTGCGCATTTTTTTCTGTTTGTTTTTTTTTATTTTTTATGTGTATGAGTGTACTGTCTGCATGTAGGTTTGTGCACTCATGTCGTTCAATGCCTCCAGAAAAAAAAATCCCTTTTCCCTTTTGCAAAATTGTTAAGAAAAGATGTTAAATACAGATTTAAGGGTGGGGGAGAGAGGACAGGATAGGCATTTAAGACAGGATGACCTTGAACTTCTGACCCTCCTGCCTCCACCTCTGGAGTGCTGGGTTATATTATATGTATTTGCTACCATATCCAGTTCCTATAGAGCTGCAGATGGAGTCAGGGTATCCTGTATGCTGTGCAAGCGCTCTGCCAACTGAACTACATCTCCAGCCTCAGAAAAAGACAAATCCATAGAGAGAAGACAGAGAATAGTGGTGGCTGGGGCTGGAGAGAAGAGAGGATGGGCAGCAGCTGCTTGTAGACCTGGGACTCTCACTAGGTGATAAAATGCCCAAACTCGGGGCTGGAGAGATGGCCTAGTGGTTGAGAGCGCCGACTGCTCTTGCAGAGGACCCGGGTTCAATCCCCAGCACCCACATGGTGGCTAAGAGCCATCTTTATCTCCAGTTCCAGGGGAATCAGACACCCTCTTCTGACCTCTGCAGCATTGCACGACACGGGTGCACAAACCTACATGCAGACAGTACATTCATACACATACGAATATAAATAAAATTGAAATATATATATATAGGGCTGGAGAGATGGCCTAGCGGTTAAGAGCGCCGACCGCTCTTACAGAGGATCCGGGTTCGATCCCCAGCACCCACATGGCGGCCGAGAACCGTCCGAAACTCCAATTCCAGGAGAACTCCAGCTCCAGGGGAATCCGACACCCTCTTCTGACCTCCGCGGCATTGCATGACACGGGTGCACAGACCTGCATGCAGACAGTACATTCATACACATACAGAAATAAATAAAAATTTTAAAAATTAAAAAATAAAAAGAAATATATATATCCTTTTTAAAAAAAAATTAAAAAAATTAAAAAAAAGAAATATATATATATCCTTTTTTTTTAATTTTTATTTATTTCNAAAAGACCAAAAAAAAAAAAAAAATCAAATGCTAGCTGGGTATGTGGGTGTGTTGGCACATGCCTTTAATCCCAGCACCCAGAAGCAGAGGTAGACAGATCTCTAGGTTCAAGGCCAGCCTGGTGTACATAGTGAGTTCCAGGCCAGCTGTGGCTAGAGGGAGACCCTATCTCAAAAAGCCTGAGAGAGAGAAAAAAAAAGAATCTCAAATGATGCTTATTTTTGTCAAGAGCAAAAATACAATCATACCACACAGCATGATTCTGCACAGCATGATTCCGCCATGGTCATCACACGGTCCTAATCATGAAAACGACTGGCACCAAGGCTACAGAGCACTTTCCCTTTATAATCCTTTCTGTACAGTTGCATTACTTGATTATTTTTCAGTCTACTGCTTATTATGAAATATTTCAGACATATAAATACATAGACAAAACTGTAATTAATACCCAACTTCTCAGTCTTCATTTAAGAACCACAGTGCATGCCTGGAGTGGTGTTACATGCTCAGATTCCCTGGACTTGGTAGGAGGAGGTAGAAGGATTAAGGAGTTCAAGGTCATCCTTAGTTACACATCAAGTTAGAGAGCAGTCTGGACTACATGAAACCCTGTATCAAACAAACCAACCAAAAACAAAAAGAACTGCAAGGAGGGTCATGGCTCAGTGATTAAGAGCAATTGCTGGGCTTGGTGGCGTACGCCTTTAATCTGGCATTCCGGAGACAGAGGCAGGCGGATCTTTGTGAGTTCAAGGCCAGCCTGGTCTACAGAGTGAGTTTCAGGACAGCTGGGGCTATGGGAGACCCTGTCTCGAAAAGACCAAAAAAAAAAAAAAACAAAGAATGTGCACTACTCTTCCAGAGGACTGAAGTTCGGTTCCCAGCACACACATTAGGCAGCTCACAACCTTCAGTAACTCCAGCTCCAGAAGATCCAATGCCCTCTTCTGGCCTCTACATAACAACATACACAACACACAACTTACAGATAAATCTGTAAAGGAAAAAAGAACTACAGTGCACACCAAGTTCAAAGGCCCCAATTCCTCCAAACCAGGATTCCCATCCTCCCCACACGAAGAAGTAACTCACTTTTGGTGGCTACCTTTACAACCACCCAGATCAGGTCTGTTTTTCTCTGACCCCCATGTTCTGCCCACCCTGGGCTCCCTTGCTCTGTACCCTCATTCACTTTGGATGATGGAAACCCTGGGCAGAGGACAGGAGGGCAGAAGGGAAGAGGGCAGGGCCCCCGCTGTTCCTCTCTGCTTTGAAGCATCCTTCGACTGCATAGTTCAAGGACAACAGTTCCTGACTGCAGCTCCTCTTCCCCTACAATAACCTCTGGCCAAGCTCAGATAATTCCACCTCCCAGGTCCCCATGGCCCTTTAGAGTTCACACTAGACCTAGGCTCCAGGGCCCTCCTGCTTAAACTACCCACTCTGAAAACCAAAAAACATTCTTTTTTTTTTTTTTTTGGTATTTTTGAGACAGGGTCTCCCTTTAAGTCCCAGCTGGCCTGGAGCTCACTCTGTAGACCAGGCTGGCCTTGAACTCACAGAGATCCACCTGCCTCTGCCTCCCAAGTGCTAGGATTAAAGGCGTGCGCCACCCCGTTTAATGTCTGAGATTTATTTTATTTCTAACCATGTGTATGTGTGTCTGTATATGAGCAGATACATGTGAATTAGGGACCTGTGAAGGCCAGAGGCATCGGACCTCCTGAAGCTGGAGTTGCAGGTGGTTGTAAGTTGTGTTGGGAACTGAACTCAGGTCAGGTCCTCTGTAAGAGCAGTATGCACTCTTTTTTTTAAATTTTTTAAAATTTATTATTTTTGTATGTGTATGAATGTACTGTCTGCATGTAGGTTTGTGCACCCGTGTCGTGGAATGCCGCGGAGGTCAGAAAGAGGGTCTCGGATTCCCCTGGAACTGGAGTTCTCCTGGAATTGGAGTTACAGACGGTTCTCAGCCGCCATGTGGGTGCTGGGGATCGAACCCAGGTCCTCTGTAAGAGCAGTCGGTGCTCTTAACCGCTAGGCCATCTCTCCAGCCCTCCCCCACCCCCTTTTAAAAATCACAAAAACTCTTGTCAGAGCCATTTGCTTTTTGAGGAGCACTCCACACTACATTTGGTGGCTTAGTTTTTGAGGCCCAGACTCGTTATTACTCACCTTATAGTCAAGGATAACCTTAAACTCCTGATATTCCTCCTCCAAGCTCCCAAGTGCTGGGATCACAGATGTGCCACCATACCAGCTGAATTTGGTCCCTACCATTTCTTGTAAGTCTTTATACTTGAACTACACAAATGGTATTATTAAGTGATACACAGTATTGTTTTGAATGGTTTTAGTTCTATTATAAATGACAGTGACCCAGCAAGATGGTTCAGTGCATAGAAGTGCTTATTGCCGCCGGGCGTGGTGGTGCACGCCTTTAATCCTAGCACCTGGGAGGCAGAGGCAGGCAAATCTTTGTGAGTTCAAGGCCAGCCTGGTTCACAGAGAGAGTTCTGGGCTAGCTGGGGCTACAGGGAGACCCTGTCTCGAAAAGAAAAAAAAAAAAAAACCAAAAAAAATAAATAAACAAAAAAAGAAGTGCTTATTGCCAAGCCTGACAATTTGAGTAGGACTCACAGAACACAAATGGGGGAGGAGAGAACCAACTTCCACACGTTGTCCTCTGACTGCTTCACTTCTACCAAGGCACACAGGTGCACACTGCATATAACATACAAGACAAATAAATGCAAAAAAAAATGAATAAAGGGCATGTTACACATAATGTACTTCAATTTTCTGCCCACTACTGACACCTTCAGTTCCAGAGTTCCTTCTAATCTTGACAGCCCACTCCATGGATGTTCAGTAATAACTCTCCAGGCTGACAGACATTCATGTTCTACCATCTAGCTTTGATAAACAACTATAATAAAAGTCATGTACAGGGCTACTTCTAGAATGTTTAGCTGTGTGGAAGCGGGTATGATAATATATGCCTATAATCTCAGTACTAAGGAGGCTGAGGCAGGAGTATTATAAGCAATTCCAAGGCCAGCCTAGTCTATGTGTGAGTTCCAGGCAAGCCAGGGCTACATGGCAAGACCCTGCCTCAACCAAAGCAAAACAAAACAAAAGAAGAAATTTGTGGGGGGTGGGTCCTTTTTTTTTTTTTTTTTTTTTGAGAAAGTGTCTCTCTTTAGGCCCAGCTGACCTGGAGCTCACTGTGTAGACCAGGCTGTCCTTGAACTCACAGAGATCTGTCTGCCTCAGCCTCCTGAGTGCTGGGATTAAAGGCGTGTGACACCATGCCCAACCCAAGAAGGATTTTTGAGTGTGTGGACAAACTGTTATGTGTCAGGAATGTGGTATAAGCCTATAATTTCAGCACTCAGAAGGCTGAGGCAGAAGGATCACGAGCTAGAAGCCAACCTGCTCCCAGCCCTCTGAAAAAAAACCCAGTGGTGGTTCATACCTATAATCCTAGCACTTAGGGGTCTGTGGCAACAAAATTGGTGAAAGTCTGAGGCCACCGTGGGCTACAGAGCCCCAAGATGCATTTGCATGTGAGCAAACACACACACACATACACACACACACACACACACACACAGCCCACCCAACAGCAAAATGTAGAATACATTGCATTTGAGGGTTTTTAAATTTTTTTATTTTTTATTTATTTTTTTAATGTGTATGAATGTACTGTCTGCATGTAGGTTTGTGCACCCGTGTTGTGCAATACCACGAAGGTCAGAAGAGGGTGTCAGATTCCCCTGGAACTGAAGTTAAAAACGGTTCTCAGTTGCCATGTGGGTGCTGGGGATCAAACCCGGGTCCTCTGTAAGAGCAGTCAGCACTCTTAACCGCTAAGCCATCTCTCCAGCCCCTGCATTTGAGTTTTAAAAAAAGTAGGTATGAGTGGGCATGGTGTCCCACACTTAATCCCAGCACTCGAGAGAGGCAGAGGCAGGCAGTTCAAGGCCAGCTTGGTCTACATGGCGAGCTCCAGGCCAGTTGGGACTAAAGGAAAACCTTGTCTCAAAAAGACAAAAAAAAAAAAAAGTTGTGCTAAGATTAGGTCTGTAAGCAGGGATGCCCCTAGCATCTGTCCTTCATGCCTAATTACCAAGCTCCACATGTGGAAGACAAAAACAAGTGCATTTCCAATGGGAGGCTCAGAGCTGGGCCGCCTCTCTTGTCCTCTGAGGCCCTATACTCTGCCCCAGTGGGAAGGTGAGGTCAATGAATCCAGGTCCCAGCACAGCTGTAAAACATCTGGAGGTGCCTTCTAAAACAAGGCAGTTGTAAGATCCAGAACAGGAAATCAGACTTCATCAACACCTATTTTGGGAATCTGTAGAAAGAAGACTCTCATGGCACCCAGAGTCAAGCTCTAACTCTGAAACGTCGGAAGTTGATGGTGATCCAGTAGTTTGCTACAAAGCCAAGGCCACCACCAATGCATGTGCCACTTAGAGCTGTGCCACTTGCTGGTAGTAATTTTCCAGGAGATTACTTTTATATAACTTGCTTTCTAAGAAATCACCTTCAAATAGGCTCTCAGATGCTGACTATCCTAACTAAGGACCTATCACCACAGAAACATGACAAGCTCAACAAGATGGCTCTACCTGAAGTATGTCATTTCTGTACTGGGAAATATTGAGTCATGTACCAGGATGGATTAGTGATGTCTGCCACAGGAGCAATGAGTGGGAGAGAGGCAGGATAACATAAGGGTTAAGCAATTACATTCCACAGTCAGACTGGCTGATCAGATCTAAGCCTGCCACTTACTTATACAATGATGCTCCTGCCAGGCGTGGTGGTGCACGCCTTTAGTCCTAGCACTTGGGAGGCAGAGGCAGGCGGATCTTTGTGAGTTCAAGGCCAGCCTGGTCTACAGAGTGAGTTCCAGGACAGCTGGGCCTACAGGGAGACCCTGTCTCAAAAAGACCAAAAAAAACTTATATAATTGCTCCTTACTTCAGTATCCTCAGCTGCGGAAAGGCTGAGATGAGGTCTGTAACAATACTCTTGTGTTGTTACATCATGAAAAAGAATGGCAGGGCCAGGCATGATGGCACAGGCCTGTAATCCCAGCACTAGGGAGGCCGAGACAGAAGGATCACTCTGAGTTTGAAGCCAGCCAGTAAGGGCAACACAGTGAGACACTGTCAAAAAAAAAAAAAAAAAAAAAAAAGAAAGAAAGAAGAAAGGGGGTGGTGCACACCTTTATCCCAGCACTTGGAGGCAGAGCAGGCAGATCTCTGTGAGTTCAAGGCATCTGGTTACAGAGTGAGCTCCAGGGCAGCTGAGGGACTTAAAGGAAGGACCCCTTGTTTCAAAAATAACATTACATACATACATACATACATACATACATACATAAATATAAAAATTTTAAAAAAGAAAAAGTACTGTGATCTAATCTGCAGCTGTGAACTACACCTAAGTTGGTAGGTTAAGTGGTATCTGACGTTTCACTGTTTCCCTTGAAATTTTTACTTATCTTGTCCTTATGGAAGGAAGGATTCCATGGCAACCAGTTTGAGAATCACGGATATAGACAATTTCTACTACATGTATGATTCCCATCTTAAAACAACAAAAAAAAGAGAGATGCTTGTTTATCACCCTCTTTGGTTACCTTGGTTCTCTCCATGGATCCCTCCCTCTCCATTCATTCCATATGGGGACACTAATCCCACTCTCAGGCTCAGGAGGCTGACATGTGATAAGACCTGGCCAGTCAGTGCCAGAGACTGGTTGAGTAAGTTACAATCACATGAACCAAGCTGAGCCAACTTTCCTTCTTCCCTCCCTTCCTCCCTTCCTCCCTTTGAAGACCAGACCTTGAGTTCATGATCCTTCTGCCTCTGCCTCCTGAAAGCTGAGACTATAGGTATGTGCCATCAAACCCACTTGTCAGTGGCTATCTTCATTATATCATGGTGACAAAGTGATAATGAAACTGACAGACAAGAGATAAAGGAAAGACATGCACAGACATAATCTGAACCCCTGGATCCAGCCTTGCTTGAAGCCATTTCAGCTGTACTTCCCACTTCCCAACTGACTAACCTATAAAGCCCCATTCTGGTTTACAACCAGCTGAACCAGGTTTTGTCCCCTGTAACTAAGAGTCCTGACCAATGCATCATTGAAAGTTCCACATAAATGAAAAGAGACTCAGAAAGTTCATTTTTTTTTCCTGAGGCCCAGGGAGATGGCTCATTGGGTAAAGGCACTTGCTGCCAAAAACTTGCATGGTAGAAAGATAGGATCAACTCCTGCAAATTGTCCTCTGATCACCACACACATGCCATGACAAACAAGTGTTCTCTCTCACACACACACACAGAAATAAATGCTAAAAAAAAAAAATTAAAAACACAAAACTTTTCTTTCAGAGCTCAGTAAGTGGAACCCTCTGTGTCAGAGACCTAAACAGCATCCAGAGCAACAGCAGACCTGGCTTCTAGTTCTGACTTGATGGTTTTCAATCGCTTAACATCTCAGTTATCATCTCCTTATGTATAAAACAGAGGGAGCAGGACCTGATGCGATGGCTCAGCAGGCAAAATCATTTGCCGCACAAGCCTGAGGACCTCAGTTCAATTCTCAGAAAGAAACCATAGTGGATGGAAAATGAACTCCCTAAAGTTGTTCTCTGACTTCCTTGCAAACATGCGCGCACACACACACACACACACACATACACACACACACACACAAACATAAAAAAGAAAAACAGGGGCTGGAGAGATGGCCTAGCGGTTAAGAGCGCCCACCGCTCTTGCAGAGGACCCGGGTTCAATCCCCAGCACCCACATGGCGGCCGAGAACCGTCTGAAACTCCAATTCAGGAGAACTCCAGTTCCAGGGGAATCCGACACCCTCTTCTGACCTCCACGGCATTGCACGACACGGGTGCACAGACCTGCATGCAGACAGTACATTCATACACATACAGAAATAAATAAAATAAAAAAAAAAAAAAGAAAACAAAGGAAACTGATGCCTAAAAGGATGAGGATGATCCATGTGTCACATCGTTCCGCTGCGGTGATGGCTGTCATTACTGTCAGTCTTTAGGAAGCTCACAAAGACAGCTTCCCCTAGGTCAGACACCAGACAGCAAGAGCAAGGACCTAAACACAGGAGTTCCACCTTCCCATCCAATATTATTCCTGTTCCACCTGCTTCTAAAGGAAGAGACTCCCAAAATACCCCAAGATAAAAGAGCAACCAAAGTCAACCAGAGTGCTTTGGTACCAATCTGCCTAGGGTAGTGGTTAGGAGTAAAGACTTTAGGACTCGCCAGATAGCAAAGAAGCTTGCCACCAAACCTGATGACCTGAGTTCTATACCAAGAACCCACATGGTAGGCAGAGAACACTAACTCCTGCAAGCTGCCCTCTGACCTCTACACATGTGTCATTGCACCCACACATACATACAATTAAATGTAAAAAAAATTTTTTTAATTAAAAAAGGGGCTGGGGGCTGGAGAGATGGCCTAGCGGTTAAGAGCACCAACCACTCTTACAGAGGACCGGGGTTCGATCCCCAGCACCCACATGCAGCTAAGAACCATCTTTAACTCCAGTTCCAGGAGAATCCAACGCCCTCGTCTGACCTCCGCGGGATTGCATAACACGGGTGCACAAACCTACATGCAGACAGTACATTCATACACATACAAAAATAAATTAAATTTTTAAAAAAATTTTAAAAAGGGGGGGCATGGGGCTGGAGAGATAGCCTAGCGGTTAAGAGCACCGACTGCTCTTGAAGAGGAACCAGGTTTGATCCCCAGCACCCACACGGTGGCTGAGAACCGTCTGAAACTCCAATTCCAGGAGAACTCCAGTTCCTCTTCTGACAACCACAGCATTGCATGACACGGGTGCACAAACCTACATGCAGAGAGCACGTGCATTCACCTATAATAAATATATAAAAATTTTAAAAAAGAAAAAGTACTGTGATCTAATCTGCAGCTGTGAACTACACCTAAGTTGGTAGGTTAAGTGGTATCTGACGTTTCACTGTTTCCCTTGAAATTTTTACTTATCTTGTCCTTATGGAAGGAAGGATTCCATGGCAACCAGTTTGAGAATCACGGATATAGACAATTTCTACTACATGTATGATTCCCATCTTAAAACAACAAAAAAAAGAGAGATGCTTGTTTATCACCCTCTTTGGTTACCTTGGTTCTCTCCATGGATCCCTCCCTCTCCATTCATTCCATATGGGGACACTAATCCCACTCTCAGGCTCAGGAGGCTGACATGTGATAAGACCTGGCCAGTCAGTGCCAGAGACTGGTTGAGTAAGTTACAATCACATGAACCAAGCTGAGCCAACTTTCCTTCTTCCCTCCCTTCCTCCCTTCCTCCCTTTGAAGACCAGACCTTGAGTTCATGATCCTTCTGCCTCTGCCTCCTGANGTTTCTTTTTTTTTTTTTTATGTGTATGAGTGTACTGTCTGCATGTAGGTTGGTGCGCCAGTATCCTGCAATGCCATGGAGGTCAGAAGAGGGTGTCGGATTCCCCTGGAACTGGAGTTAAAGACGGTTCTTAGCTGCCATGTGGGTGCCAGGAATCAAACCTGGGTCTTCTGCAAGAGCAGTCAGTGCTTTTAACCACTGAGTCATCTCTCCAGCCCCGACTTTTCCTATTTCTAAGCTCCCCTCCCTGTCTTTATTTTTATTGTGTGTGTGTGTGTGTTGCTAGACCCAGGGGTGTGCCCATTTCATTGGCAGCAAAAGCTAAAACCTTTACGACGGCCTATAGGGCCCTGTAATCCCTGAGCCAAGTACTGAAAAAAGCTGCTTCTGATGCTGGGAGGGCATAGGCTCAGGTTTCCAGTGATATAAGACAGGAATGGATCATTAAATCTATGGCCACAGTGTCTGCAAGTAACCTTCTGTGGTTACATCACAGTCCAGGGGGCCAGGCACATGCTGATCTCTGATTGATGCTCTCAATTCATGCGTATGGGCAAAACTCCAACCACCTGAATACCAAGTCTTAATGGAGAATCAACTTTCCCCAGAGTCTAGCAAGGCCCCAGTAAGTGTAATCACAGTGCAAAGAAAATAGATCCTTTCCTCCAGAAAGCCCCAGGCATTATGTTGCAGCTTTTTTTTTTTTTGGGGGGGGGGTTAGTTTGGTTTTTTGAACTTTTTGAGACAGAGTCTCCCTGTAGCCTCAACTGCCCTGGAACTCACTATGTAGACCAGGCTGGCCTTGAACTCATAGGGATTGGCCTGCCTCTGCCTCCCAAGAAAGTAGGAAGAAAGTGTCTGGATCTACATGCATCATAAGTCCAGAGTATACACTATGTACATGTTGAACAGATGTTTTGATCAGAGAGGTTAGTGAGAGAACGAGAAGGGTTGGGGGGGGTCAGGCTACAGTTGGAAAGCTGAACAACAGGGGAAACTAGGGGGGCAGGAAATTATAATTAGTCCAAATTTTCCTACATCTGTCTGAGAATATGGGATTGTGGGTTTCATCTTTGCAGCTCTCCAGTTCTGGAGTGACATACCAAGTCTGTGCTTTACCTCTCCTTCCTTTTTTGAAGTAGAGGAAAGAGGAAGCCTACTCCTCTGATCTTAAAACATTTCAAAGGTCTTTGGAATCTCCCTTCCCCTATTAAAAACCCTAACATAGGCTGGGTGTAGTGGCATACACCTTTAATCCTAGCACTGGGGAGGCAGGGACAGGTGGATCATTGAGAGTTCAAGGCCAGCCTGGTCTACAGAGTGAGTTCCAGGACAGCTGGGGCTAAAATGGAGACCCTGTCTCAAAAAGACCAAAAAATAAAAAAACTAACATAGGCCAGGCCTGGTGGCACAGGCACAAGCTTTTAATTCCAGTGCTTGGGAGGCAGAAGCAGGTGAATCTCTGTGAATTCAAGGACAGCTTGGTCTACATAGTAAGTTCCAAGCCAGCTGGGGCTACAGGAATATCCTGTCTGGAAAAGAAAAAAATGTAGATGGTATTTTTGCTCCAGTCTATGACCTTGGCCCCTAGGTCATCCATTACTAGACTCAGACCCAGCAACTGACCATCAAAGCCTACAGCCAGTTAGGTCCCTCTTCAGAAAGAGGATCTAGTCTGTTCTGGTTCTCTACCTCTAAAGAGCTGGGTAAGAGACCTCACCATCTGCCCTGGGCAGGACCTTCTACAGCCCTCGCTGCTCCACCAAGAGGTGAAATCTAGATTAACGTCCACCTCCTCTCTGTCCCTGACACCCCTGGGCATCTCACACATCCTGACATATTTTTGCCCAAGTCAGAACATAACAAATCAAAGGACTCCTTTGCAACATCTGCCTGCCAAGACTTGCTATCTAATTGTTGTTAATTGCATTAATTGCACAGATCTGAAGTGTAAGACTCCACCTCCTCCCTCTCCTCCTCTTAGTTTAAGGCAACCCAAGGAAAATTATGGGGGGGGGGGAAACACCCTCACACAGGAAGCCTCTTCTCCCACTCCTAACCCTAAGACCCACTGTGGCCTCATGGCTGAGCATGACCTCACAGCCCAGTGGAACAAACTTGTTAAGAAATGGCCCAGTCTTCTCCCTGAGGGTGGAACTAAATGGGTCCCGTGAGAACTGGGAGGGACCAAAGCCCTAGACTTGAAAGAGAAGGCACCAACCCATGAACTGGAGAGACCAAGAAACGGATGACAGTCCTGGGTCCCTCACCCTTCGCACATGCATTAAACAGCACCCTCCTTCATGCTGGGGCTCACCAGCATCTTTCCATGCCTTGCATGAGGACCGTCAGCCTCACTTTAGAAAGTTCCACTGTGGACACCCATTGGCAACATCCTCTCCTCTCCTCTGCTCTGAGCACAGTAGGAAGGGAACCCAACACAGCTAAATAGATTAGGAAAAGGAGAGGAGAGCAGGGTGTGAGGGGTTTGGAGCACAACCCCCGGAAAAACCCATTCCCGTGGCTGGAGACGGAACATTTCCCAGAACCGGCTGTGCGTTGTTCCTCTTGGACATCCCCACAGTTTCCTGAGTCTGTAGTTCCCCAGTGGACTTAGCTGAGGCCTCTCTGAACCTATCAGGAAGGCCCTCCTACTTGGACATCCACCTTCGCCCCATCAAGAAGAGAGCTCTGAACCAAAAGGGCGAGGGTTGGGTGCAGCCCTGTCACTGGGTGAGGCAGCCTGCTATCGGATCTGACAGATACCTGCGATGTGTCAAACTCAGCCTGCAGCAGCCCACAGGCAGAACCACATCAGAGCCCCCAAGACAGGGCTGTTAACAGGGGTCTCAGATCCTCAGGCACAGCCTAATAAAGGTTCAAGGTGAAAAGCTGCTAAGCACATTTCTCAAAATGGAGCTGCAGGAGGAGCTGCCCTGCCAGCACAGGAGGGAAACCCGGTGAGGACCCCGGGGGGGCGGTGGAGGCTGGGCAGGTCTTTCAGCTTCAGCATCTACCCCTCAACACACACACACACACACACACACACACGCACGCACGCACACGCAGAGTTTCCTCAAACACGCTGGAACTGTCCCGGGAGGACACAGATCAACTTTCTGCACCGAAGGAAGTGTGGGGAGCAAAGGGCGGGAGAGAGAGCAAGAGAAAGGGGGGCTTCAACCCGGCGCCCCACGAGGTTCAAGAACTGAAGCGCAAGAAGATGGGAAGGGGCTGGGCCATGCCACCCCTCAACTCCTAGGACGCAGCGCCGGGGCCACCCTCCAGGTCCTGGCCGCCCCACCTCCGGGTGGCAGGATGAGGACCGCAGCACAGGTAGCTGAGTTGCCGGACCAGATGGCCCCGCCCTACCTGCAGCTCCAGGAATTCCCCCTCCAGCTCTTGCCACTCGCGCTCGCAATGCTCCAGCTGCGCCGACATGGTGCAGTGGTGCGGGGCGGCGGCGGATCCTGCAGCGTGGCGCGGCCGGACACCAACACCCCACGCCCGCGCGCTCGCCGGCTGCCCCGCGAGGCACCAGCTGTTCCTGCGCAGTCGGAGCCACGCGCGCACCTGACGTCACGGGCCCCGCCCAGCGCCCGCCCCACCGGCTGGCCAGAGAGGCGGGACCCGCGCATGCGCACGCACTTCCCCGGGTCTGGCCTCATGGACCCTTCAACTTGGCTGTCTTTGCAGGTCTTGTCTCCTAGTGTTTGGGCGAAGTACATTTCTTTTCGAAGTGGGTAGAGAGCTTGTACGGAAGCTGTAATTGCAACGTACGTTGATTAGATGGTGGTGCGAGGGTGGTAGGAAAAAGACTTGAGGGAGGTGAAAGATAACACACCTTCCCTTTTTAACCCTGGAAGCCATTGCTCTAGGATGCCAGAATTGATATTGTCAGTGCTGCAAAGTCAGAGACAGGGTGGGGAAATGCAGGCCCTGTCAGCCCATGCTAGCATGCTTATTTATTGCAACCAATGCATCCTAGATTACTATCCTCTAAGACACCGGGTGACTCTTGACAGCTGCTTGTCACTCAGGTGACACAACCTTCTCCAAGTTAATTGAAACCAGTCCCCTCCCTTCTGCCCCAGCCTGGCTTTCCTGTCACACCTAACGCACTGTCCAACTCACCAACTATTGTTTGTTCTCTTTCTGAATTTGCATCCTTCCCTCATCTTCATCCAGTTTCCTCTCGCTCATGCTGGTTCAAGCGAAACCTTCAGCTGGGTGTGGTGCTACATGCCTGGCATCTCAGCAGCTAGAATGGAGGCCAGTCTGGGCTACATAGCAAGAACCTTTTTCTTTCTTTTTTTTTTTTTTTTGGTCTTTTCGAGACAGGGTCTCCCTGTAGCCCCAGCTGTCCTGGAACTCACATTGTAGACCAGGCTGGCCTTGAACTCACAAAGATCCGCCTGCCTCTGCCTCCCAAGTGCTAGGACTAAAGGCGTGCGCCACCACGCCCGGCGAAGAACCTTTTTCAAAAAAACAAACAGGGGACTGGAGAGATGACCTAGCGGTTAAGAGCACCGACTTCCAGAGGATCCGGGTTCTATCCCCAGCACCCACATGGCAGCCAAGAACCTTCTTTAATTCCAGTTCCAGGGGAATCCGACGCCCTCTTCTGACCTCCGCGGCATTGCACGACACGGGTGCTGTTCACAAACCTACATGCAGACAGTACATTCATACACATACAAGAATAAATAAAAATTTTTAAAAGGCCGGGCATGGTGGCACACGCTTTTAATCCCAACACTCGAGGCAGAGGCAGGTGGATCTCTATAAATTTCAAAGCCAGCCTGTTTTACAGAGCAAGCTCCAGGCCAGCTGGGACTAAAGGGAGACCCTGTCTTAATAAGATAAAAAAAAAAAAAATAGAACAGAAAAAAAAAAAAAAAAAAAAAAAACAGAAAAATATGATGTCTGGATGGGCTCAGAAACATGGCTCGGCAGTTAAGAGAGCATACTGCTCTTGCATAGGCCTCACAAGGAGTTCTCAGCACCCAGCTCTTCTGGGGGAAGAGTGGAGGGACTACAACTGCCTATAACTCTAGCTTCCCCCGGCCAGGCACCCTCTTCTGGGCTCTGCAGGCACCTGCATACACATACTTGCATAGACATATAATTTTTAAAAATATAACCTGGTGTGCTGTCCCAGGTCTTTAATCCCAGCAATCAGGAGGCAGAGGAAGGAGGATATCTATGAGTTCGAGGCTAGCCTGGTCTGCATAGGAAAGCCAGGCAGTGCTACATGGTGAGACCCTGTCTCTAAATAAATAATTTTTTTTTGTTTTTTTGAGACAGGGTCTCCCTGCAGACCCAGCTGTCCTGGAACTCACTTTGTAGACCAGGCTGACCTTGAACTCACAGAGATCCACCTGCCTCTGCCTCCCGAGTGCTGGGATTAAAGGCATGCATGTTCCACCATGCCCAGCACAAAAATATTTTTTTAAGAATTTTTTTATTTTATTTATTTTTTATGTGTATGAATGTACTGTTTACATGCACCCGTGTTGTGCAATGCCACGGAGGTCAGAAGAGGGCGTCGGATTCCCCTGGAACTGGAGTTAAAGATGGTTCTCAGCTGCCATGTGGATGCTGGGGATCGAACCCAGGTCCTCTGCAAGAGCAGTCAGTACTCTTAACCGCTAGGCCATCTCTCCTGCCCATAAATCTTTTTTTTTAATGATGCTTATATTAGTTGCTTAGGGCTGCAGTGACTACAAATCGGGTACCCTAAACAATAGAAATGCATTTTACAGTTCTGGAGGCTACAGATCTAAATACAGGTGTCAGTAGGGCCTTGCTCTCTCTGAATCCTAACTAATCTTTCCTTGCTGCTTCCCAGCTTACAGCAGTGGTCATCAATCCTGCTTTTGGCCTCCAGCTGCATTACTCTATTGTCTGACCTACTGTAGTCACATGACCTCTCTGTGTGCCATCTCTTTTTAAATATATTTTATTATTTTTACTTTATGTGTAATGAGTGTATTGCCTGCATGTAGGTAAATGCACCCATGTCATGCAATGCCTGTGGAAATCAGAAGAGTGTGTCCACGTACCCTGGAACTGGAATTACAGATGGTTGTTAGTCACCATGTGGGTGGGAATTGAACTAGGGTCCTCCGCAAGAGTAGTGCTCTTAACTGATGAGACATCTCTACATGCCCATCTGTGTGCTCTTTCTTGGAAAAATACGGGAGAGGTGGGCTGGAAGAGAGGACTTATTGGTTAGAGCACTGGCTGCTCTTGCAGAGGACCTGGGTTTAATTCCCAATTCGCACATGGCAGCTAACAACCATGCATAACTCCAGTTGCAGGGGATTTAACAGCCTCTTCTGGCCTCCCTGGGCATTGCATTGACATGGGTGCACTTACATACATGCAGGCAATACACTCAGCCACATAAAATAAATAAAAATAATACTTTTTTTTGTTTTGTTTTTTTGAGACAGAGTCTTCCTGTAGCTCCGTGAACTCTGTAAATCAGGCTGGCCTTGAACTCACAGATCTGCCTGCCTCTGCCTCCCGAATGCTGGGATTAAAGGCTTGTGTTACCACCCCGGCACTAGATACATTTATTTATTTATTTATTTATTTATTTATTTATTTATTTATTTGTATTAATGTACTGTCTGCGTGTAGGTTTGTGCACCCGTGTTGTGCAATGCCACGGAGGTCAGAAGAGGGTGTCCTATTCCCCTGGAACTGGAGTTAAAGACAGTTCTCAGCTGCCATGTGGGTGCTGGGGATCGAACCTGGGTCCTCTGCAAGAGCAGTCAGTGCTCTTAACCGCTAGGCCATCTCTCCAGCCCCTAGATACATTTTTTTAAAAGACACCGTGGGGCTGGAGAAATTGCTCAGCAGTTAGAGCATTTATTGCTCTTGCAGAGATTCTGGGTTCAGTTCCCAGCACCTACATGATGGCTAACAACCATCTGTAATGCTGGCTCCAAGGGATGCAGTGCCCTCTGCTGGCTTCCCTGGGCACTGCATGTAAGTAGTGCACTTACATGCAAGCAAAACACTTGTACGCATTAAATAAAATAAAATATTTTTGCCCAGGGTGGCGAATGCCTGTAATCCCAGCACTTGGGAGGCAGAGGCAGGTGGATCTTTGTGAGTTCAAGGCCAGCCTAGTCTACATAATGAGTTCCAGGACAGCTGGAGCTACAGGGAGACCCTGTCTCAAAAAGACCAAAAAAACAAAACAAACAAAAAAAGACACTGTGAATGAATGAAAAAGAAATTTCGGGCTGGAGAGATGGCCTAGCGGTTAGGAGCGCTGAGGCTCTTGCAGAGGACCCGGGGTCGATCCCCAGCACCCACATGGCGGCCGAGAGCCGTCTGAAACTCCAATTCCAGGAGAACTCCAGTTCCAGGGGAATCCGACGCCCTCTTCTGACCTCCGCGGCATTGCACGACACGGGTGCACAGATTTGCATGCAGACAGTACATTCATACACATACAGAAATAAATAAAATTAATAAAAAAAAAAGAAATTTCACCTTCAACCGAACTGTCTGCAAAGCTGATTAACTGGTTAGAACTTCAGTGATTGTGAAAAGGTTTGAATATTGCAGGTTTAGAGCCTAGTTACAGTTTATCGTGGGCAGTCTTTTTTTTTTTTTTTCCCTGCTCAGGTCTTTTAATCAGCCAGCCAGCCAGCCAGCTTGCTAGCAACTAGGGACAGTTTCTGCTGAGGAAGGTCTGTGGAGTGGGACTGTGGTGAGCAGCCACCTCTGTCTTCTCTGGGCTCAGCAGGAAGCTGCTTGTTCTTCAGTTTTGCTTTTGCCATGTGGTATCCCCAGAATCAAAAATACTTTTGCCCTTTCTGCAATCATTTCCTTAAAAAGTTGGAACTACCAGGCTTTTGTCCCAGGTAAGGATACCTTGCTGTTAATTTTGCTTCTTCAGGTTTCTCTGGATTGGTCATTTTATCTTCCATTTCCTTCTGCTCCTCCTCTGACATTGCCTTGGGGACACAGTGCTCCCTCTCTCCATTCCTCTGGCCATGTTACCCATCTTGGGCAGTCTTAATCCTCTTTTTTAAAATTTTTTTTTAATTAATTTATTTATTTCTGTATGTGTATGAATGTACTGTCTGCATGCAAGTGTGTGCACCCGTGTCGTGCAATGCCGCGGAGGTCAGAAGAGGGTGTCGGATTCCCCTGGAACTGGAGTTCTCCTGGAATTGGAGTTTCAGATGGTTCTCAGTTGCCATGTGGGTGCTGGGGATCGAACTCTGGTCCTCTGTAAGAGCGGTCGGCTCTCTTCACCGCTAGGCCATCTCTCCAGCCCGGGGCAGTCTTAATCCTCTTAAAAGCTATTCCTTGTCCATCTATGTGTCCGACCTGACACCCTGTGGATGAACATATAAAACCTTTTGGAATCCACTAACTTAACAAAACCCTAGTTCTCACCAACCAAAAAGCTAAGAATGTCATCAGACGGAACCTGAGGTCTATGGATGCAATTTTTCTGCTTTTCTATAACCATCTTCTTAATGTTTCCACCAGTGTCAGGAGTGGGGGCTGCGAGACAGGGTCTCCCTGAGCCAAGCTATCCTGGAATCACTCTGTAGACCAGGGCTGGCCCTTGAACTCACAAAGATCCGACGCTCTGCGCTCCGAGTGCTAGGATTAAAGGGTGGCCACCAGCCGGCTCCGACAAGTATTTGAAAAAAAAAAAATGATGACCTTCTTAGTCCAGCACTCCAGATGGCAGAGGCAGGTGGATCTGTGAGTTCAAGGCCAGTCTGAATCTACATAAGTGAATTCCAAGTCAGCTGGGGAATACAGGGAGACCCTATCTCAAAAAGACAAAAAAGGAGCCGGGCGTGGTGGCGCACCGCGCTTTAATCTAGCACTTGGGAGGCAGGGGCAGGTGGATCTTTGTGAGTTGTAAGGCCAGCCTGGTCTACAGAGCGAGTTCCAGGACAGCTGGGGCTACAGGGAGACCCTGTCTCGAAGACCCAAAAAAAAAAAAAAAAAGACAAAAAGGTGCTGGAAGATGGCTCAGCGGTTAAGAGCACAACCAACTGCTATTTGCAGAGAACCGGGCTCGATTCCCAGTACACCACATGGCAGCTAAGAACCATCTTTAACTCCAGTTCCAGGGGACTCTGATGCCCTCTTCTGACCTCCGTGGCAAATGCACGACACAGTGCACACATGTGACCAACCTACATGCATACAGTACATTCATTACAAAATAAAAATAAATAAAAAAATAAAATTTTTAAAGACAAAAAGAGAAGAAAACAAAAAAAATAAATAAAAAAATTTTTAAAGACAAAAAGAGAAGAAAACAAAAAATGCCTTTTAATATGGCTCAGTGGTTAAGAGCACTTGATGCTCTTGGAGAGAACTCAGATTCAGTTCCTAACACCCTCATCAGGTGGCTCACAACCACTTCAGGGGATGCCATACCCTCTTCTAGCTTCCTTAGGCACCTGCAGTCACATGTAACCCACACACAGATACACACAGATACACATAATTAAACTTTTTTTTTTTTTTTGGTCTTTTCGAGACAGTGTCTCCCTGTAGCACCAGCTGTCCTGGAACTCACTCTGTATACCAGGCTGGCCTTGAACTCACAGAGATCTGCCTGCCTCTGCCTCCAGAGTGCTAGGATTAAAGGTGTGCACCACCACGCCTGGCTTAGTTCTTAGCCAACATGTGGGTGCTGGGAATCGAACCCAGGTCCTCTGTAAGAGCAATCAGTGCATTAAACCATTGAGCCATCTCTCCAGCCCCAATTAAACATTTTTTTAATCTTTTTTTTTTTCTTTATGTGTATGAACGTACTGTCTGCATGCAGGTCTGTGCACCCGTGTCGTGCAATGCCGCGGAGGTCAGAAGAGGGTGTCGGATTCCCCTAGAACTGGAGTTCTGGAATTGGAGTTTCAGACGGTTCTCAGCCGCCATGTGGGTGCTGGGGATCAAACCCGGGTCCTCTGCAAGAGCAGTCAGTGCTCTTAACCGCTAGGCCATCTCTCCAGCCCCCCAATTAAACATTTTTAACAATGAAAAGTGTCTTTCATTTTGAGGAGTGGGTTTTTTAATTTTCTTTTATTTTATTTGTATTTTTGAGACAGGGTCTCCCTTTAGTCCCAGCTGGCCTGGAGCTCACTATGTAGTCCAGGCTGGCCTTGAACTCACAGAGATCCGCTTGCCTCTGCCTCCCGAGTGCTGGGATTAAAGGCATGTGCCATCTTGCCCAGCTATTTTATTTTATTTTTATGTGTACAAGTGTTTTGCCTGCATGTATATAGGGTGTACCCCATCCTTCTCTGCTCCCAGAGGCCAGAAGAGGTTATGGGATCCCCTGAAACTGGAGTTACTGAGGGCCATGTGGATGCTGAGAACCAAACCCAGACTCTCTGCAAGAGCAGCCAGTGGTCTTAAATAAAACTGAGCCATCTCTACAGCCCTCCTACCTCCTTGTTTTTAGGGGGCAAGGGACAAGTTCTTTCCTGTTGCCCCAGCTTCCCTGGAACTTGCTATGTAGCCTAGAGTGGCCTTTATCCCACAGAGATCCACCTACCATTACCTCCCAAGTGCTGGGATTAAAGGTGTGTGCCACCATGCCAGGCCTTACTTTCTTATGATTTTCTTTGTTCTGTTAAGGAACAAAGTTAAAAACTTCATCAAATTCTTACCATGTTAGAATGTGGAATTTAGAGTAACTGAAATCTGTATTGGTACCATGGTCACTCATATTTGGCTTCAGAATAAACTATCTCTATACCCTTTGAGGTGAGGGTACTATTTTTTCATCATAATACCTTATGCTAATGTGACATTATTGAAGCTAATCATATCTAGAAATACCCTATTTCCATGGTAAGGTCATATTGTGAGGGACTGAATGTTAGAATATCAGTATGTTGTCACCTCCATGAGTACCCAGGATGCCAATCTCCTTACTGTCACTTATATACCACCTGCTTTATTTCCTTCATTCTAGTGTCCATTCTATGAAGTGTGTACTTCCCTCCATGGGAGAATCATCTTCAAAGAACTTGTCTCTGTCTTCACTGGCATCAGATCCCCCAAGCTTAGCATATAGCATACCCTCAAAAACAAATCTTTGTTGAATGGCTGGAAGGACTATTAGGAGGGTCACCTACTGTAAACACAACATGTTAGGTTCACAGACCACTCTGAGAACAGGGAATAGGAAAAATGCACATGAGCACATAGAAACACAATTATGTTAAGGGAGTAAGAAGGGGTTGAGCCAGGGTCTCAGGTAGCACAGGCTGCCCTCACACTTACATGGCCTTGAGCTCCTGAGCCTCTTGCCTTCACCTCCCAAATGCTGGAATTATAAGCAGTCCTGCAGTGATTGAAATGAGATTTACAAGAGTTTACAGACCACAGTTAACTTCCTGAAACTTACAAGATTCCTAAATTCCTTCCCCAAGGTTATAAAGAAACAGTTGCTGAGGAGAGCAAACTTTCTAACCAGCCGAGGTGACTGCCGGTCGCAGGGAACTCCAGGGACACAGATTTCCTGAATCCCTACCCATGCTGGAATGGGTTTGCAGAGATGCAGCTATCTGCCTTTGAGTCATCGTGTTCCTTAAGTAACCTCTCACCCACACTCCGGAGAATGCCCTCAGGCAACTCACGAGGTCACTGAACTGCACTTAGGTGACATCCTTTCTTTGTTCTGTCCATTCTTGGTGCCCTACATGGAATGAAGAGAGGCCTATCCACATCTTTCCAGGAAAAGCTGCACAACACTCTCACACCCAGCTCCTAATCTGCAACTCAGTACTATTTGTGGGGTTTTGATTTTTTGAGACACACTCTGACACTCTAGCCTAGTCTGGTCTGGAGCTCACTGTGATCCTCCTGCCTCAGTCTCTTGAGTGTTAGGATCAGAGGCATGAACCACCAACAACTCTAGTTTCAATTCTTTTTTTTTGTTAGGATTTATTTTACTTAAAAAATTTTTTTTTGTATGTATATGAATGTACTGTCTACATGTAAGTTTGTGCACCCGTGTCATGCAGTGCTGCAGAGGTCAGAAGAGGGTGTCGGGTTCTCCTGGCACTGGAGAACTGGAGTTAAAGACGGTTTTCAGCCATCATGTGGGTGCTGGGGATTGAACCCCGGTCCTCTGCAAGATTGGTCGGCACTCTTAACCACTAGGCCATCTCTCCAGCCCCAGGATTTATTTTACTTTTATTTGCGTATATGTGTAATTGTTGCTGAAATTCCTGAGGACCCAAAGGCAAATTGAAGATTTTCCAAAACACTTTGGGAGAGTCTAGAGAGTTTAATTGGGCTTGCTCACAGAGCGAATGGGTGAGGGCATCACTTACAGGAAAGGCAGGATTCCCTCTCCCCCCATGTCCATCCAGAGTCCTGACATCCAGGTCTGGGCATGACCTCTGCCCAAGATGGTGAAGGCAGGAAAGAGTTACCACCTCATGGTGTTCTCTTTATATGCCCTTGCTCCCTCCCCCCTACACAGCTAAGCCCAACTGGCTGGTCATGGGGGGCGTGGTAGCTGGCCCCCTGGCTCCTCCTTTTCCCTCAAAAGGACAACAGTCAAGTTCATAATCCTGGAAAGGTAGGCGCCCCTATGTGTGAGAAAGCATTTGATGTCCAAAGTCAGTCTTTCTTTCAGAGGAACATCCACACCACACTGTATGGACGTGCGTGTGTGTGTGTGTGTGTGTGTGTGTGTGTGTGTGTACATGTAAGTTCAGTGCCCAAGAAAGCCAGAAGGGGGAATTGGATCCCTTGGAATTACAGGCATTCGTGAGCCACCTGACATACACAGTGCTGGAATCTGAACTTTAACCCTAATTTCTTTTTTATCTTTTCTTTTCTTTTCTTTTTATTTATTTATTTATTTATTTATTTATTTATTTATTTATTTGAGACAGAGTCTTACTGTGTTACTATGCAGCCCTGGCTAGCCTGGAATTTGCTATATATAGACTAGGCTGGCCTCAAAATTTCACAGAGATGCTGGGTATGGCAGCACATTCCTTTAATCCCAGCACTCAGGAGGCAGAGGCAGGCAGATCTCTGTGAGTTCAAGGCCATCCTGGTCCACATAGTGAGTTCTGGGACAGTTGGCGTTACAGGGAAACCCTGTCTCAAAAAGACCAAAAAAGGGGCTGAGAGATGGCCTAGCGGTTAAGAGCGCCGACCGCTCTTACAGAGGACCAGGGTTCGATCCCCAGCACCCACATGGCGGCTGAGAACCGTCTGAAACTCCAATTCCAGGAGAACTCCAGTTCCAGGGGAATCCAACACCCTCTTCTGATCGCGGCATTGCACAACACGGGTGCACAAACCTGCATGCAGATCCGACACCCTCTTCTGATCTCCGCGGCATTGCACGACACGGGTGCACAAACCTGCATGCAGACAGTACATTCATACACATAAAGAAATTTTAAAAAAATTAAAAAAAAAAGACCAAAAAATTTTTTTTCACAGAAATCTGCCTGCCTCTGCCCCTTGAGTGCTGGCATGCACCACCATATTGTACCATAATTTCAATTCTTTTTTTTCAATTCTTTTTTAAAATTTATTTATTTTATATGTATGAGTGTTATGCCTGCATGTATGTAGGTATACCTGTGTTATGTAATTCCCAAGGAGGACAGAAAAGAGCGTCCAGTCCCTTTGAACTGGTGTTACAGAAAGTAGTTAGCCACAATGTAAGTGCTGGGATTCAAAACTGGGTCTCCTGCAAGAAGAGCCAGTGCTCTTAACTGCTGAGCCATCTCTCCACCCCCCATAATTTCAATTCTGAATTGAGACCTAAAGAGGAAAATGATCTATTCAAGGTGTAATTCATGACCTGCTTTGAATTCAAGTTCTCATCTCTGACTCCTAATCCAGTGCAGGGTTGTTAACGTACAGATCCCTAAAGCTCAGTAGTAGGCTGTGGGTGGATTCAGAAATCACTTATGAGTGTCAGCTCCCTCTCCCAGGGAACATGGGGTCATGGGGTGGAGGCAGGGCACTCAAGGTAAAAAAAAGGCTAGTTTTGTGTTTGTTTGTTGTTGTTGTTTTCTTCAAAGAAGAATGTTCCCTGGTCTAAACTGTGATTGAAAAATGAGAAGGAAGCCGGGCATGGTGGTGCACGCCTTTAATCCTAGCACTCAGGAGGCGGAGGCAGGCGGATCTCTGTGAGTTCAAGGCCAGCCTGCTCTACAGAGTGAGTTCCAGGACAGCTGGGGCTACTGGGAGACCCTGTCTTGAAAAGACAA
>VZQC01002975.1:774599-812980 GCA_009823505.1 Rhizomys pruinosus | reverse complement strand
ACACGGGTGCACAGACTTGCATGCAGACAGTACATTCATACACATACAGAAATAGATAAAATTAAAAAAAATTAAAAAAAAAGATAAAAAATTATTTTGGATTTATTTATTTTTATTTCATATGCATGGGTATTTTAGCTGAATTTACATATGTAAATGCACTACATACGTGCAATGTTCATGAAGGTCAGGAAAGGACATCAGACCACCTGGAACTGGAGTGAAGGACAGTTGTTAACTGCCATGTGAGTGCTGGGAACTGAACCTGGGTTGTTTGTAACATCATCAACTACTCTTAAGTTCCAAGCCATCTCTTTAGTCCCAGGTTTCTATTATCCTTTGTTTATCATCTTTGTATCCTTGGCTTTTGGGATTTAATTATTGTGTTAGGTACTTTTCTGCTGCTGTGACAAACACCATGACCTTACAGAAGGGAGAGTTTATTTGGCTTACACTTCCTGAGCCTATGGCGGCTGGGGGGGGGTGCATTCTCATTCAAACCATCACAGTTAGAAAGCTTAATAGCTGTCCATTTTGAGTGATGGTATTTAATTAGTAAAAATTACAACAGCACATTAAAAGTATTATTTGTCCTCCATCAATGAAACAGTGACTTCTGGAGTGCATGGATGAGACAAGCAACTTGCATTCTCGCAAAGCATCTTGTACGATGGATTATTTACGGTCTGAGGATTATTACTTAAATATTTCCTTGGATCTGTTTAGTCTCTGTCTTTCATTCTCACTGCTTCAAAGTTTGGACTCATTAAGTTCAGTTAACCAGACACACCCGGGAAGAGGGAACTTCAATTGAGGAATTTTCTTTATAAGCCACGTCTCTCTGTGGTCTCTGATTTGGCTCTTGCCTCCAGCTTCCTGTCTTGGCATCTCTCCTTGATAGGCTTTAATGTGTAAACTAAACCTTCTCCTCTTCCAAGCTGGTTTCAGTCATGGTGTTTAACACAGCAAAAGGAAAGCAAACTAGGACAGATGGCATTAGTGTTATATAGGGAAGAGAAATCCATTTAATTATAACCAGAAAAATTACTGTGTAGTTAGGCTATCAAAGGAAGGTTTCAAATGACTGTTCTTTTATCATAAATATCAGTCTTATGCAGGTATTTATTCTTTGTATGATATTTCTTTGTACTGAATTGAAGTACTTTGTATGAATCCTTAGTGTAGATCATCTGGGATGAGAACAGGGGTGGTTTCCTTCCAAAGCAGCTGCTCTGTTGTAAGCAGCTCCTTATTGACTAGTGTTATCTATGGCTTTAAAGCTCCTTGATACTCTTGCCATGAAAGGTTATTTGAAATTAATTAATTTACTTGCTCCATATTGATTTGTTTGACTCAAAGCTTATTGTCACTGTATAAAATGGCTGTAAATCTCTTTGTTCCTGATATTTCTTTTTCTTCTTCTATAGTAATAGCATTTTCATCTAAGCACATGATGTCTACAATAAATATTACCTCTCGTAGGCTCCCCTGCTGCTAGGCAGGGGCATAGAATACATTCTGGCCAATGGGCTGGAAATGGGTTAGATGTAATGTCTGAGAAGTGCCCCTAGAGAAAACGGATATTGGTCGGGTGTGGTAGCACATGCCTTTAATCCCAGCACTTGGGAGACAGAGGCAGGCAGATCTCTGTGAGTTCGAGGCCAGCCTGGTCTACATAGTGAGTTCCAGGACAGCTGGGATTACAGGGGAACCCTGTCTTGAAAAGAACAAAAAAAAAAAAAAAGAAAACAAGGGATGTTGAGTGAGGCATGGGGGTTAGCCTTAGCTACATAGTATAGACCACCTAAAAAATCAAGCAAGCAAAAAAACACAAACACTTAAAAAACAAGCAAACACACACAAAACAATATGAAGGAAGGCAGGAAAAAAGAAAAAGACTTCAAAAAGGAAAGAAGCTCCCTCCCCTCCCCTCCCCTCCTTTCTCTCCCCATCTCATCTCCTTTACTTCTCTCCCCTCTCCCTTTTCCTCCCCTTCCTCCCCTCTCCCTCATTCCTATTGGTTGCAATGTAGTCATCTTGCTCAGGAGGCAGAGGCTGAGAATTAATGAGGACATAGCTACAAAGGAGAGTTAACCAGTCCCTGATAATGCTAATCCCTTTAAGGACCTGAGCTGCCTATGAAAACTTTCTGATGGAGAACACTTAACTCGCATCTTCTTTAAGATAATGCATTTTGGTTTTATTATCACTTGCAACTAAGTTGAATTCTAATCAGTTCAAAAACTGTGCCAAATGCCTATTATTTTAAATCTGCAATATAGCAATAGGACCCAAGTCTTATTTTATATACATATACATATATAGTTTTAAGAATAATCTGTTTGCTCTCTAAGGGTAAATGTATTTTTATTTAAATGATTTAATGGAAAGACTCCAATGTAGATTAATTATGCATTTGATTCAATTTGTTTAACAAACATTTATTGGATAATTATTATATGTGAGGCAGTTTCCCAGAAATGTCAGGGGATAACAGACCAGTGATGGTGGTAATATGTTGTTTGTCAGAACATTATTCAGCTCCAAGATGGGAGCATCAGCACACACATACAGAGAGAGAGAGAGAGAGAGAGAGAGAGAGAGAGAGAGAGAGAGAGTCACAAAATTGATGGAGTGATCATGCAATTTCAAAATTTCCATTTTTTCGTTATAAGAAAACTAAATTATAAAAGGTTACCATTTGCTTCTGTCAAAAATAAATGGAAATAAGTATGCGATGATTTGATTTTACTGCCAATTCAGTAAATATTTGGTATGATGAAAAAAATTTTTAAGTATTTCTCTCTTTTCTTTCTTTATACTTTGGTGTCTGACAGGTTCTCCCTAGGTGGACTGGTCTGTCCTAGATCCTGATTCTCCTGCTTCTGCCTCCCTAGTGCTGGGATCATTCTGTAGGAGACGGGGAACACAGATTTTATTAGTATTATAGTTAGGCTGAGAGTGTATTTGTGTATTACCAAATAATTTAAAAATATACCAACAGAGCAACAAGAAAATATAGGGCAAAGTGTAGGAACAGAAAATATAGGGAGTAACTGGAACAGTCCACGAAGGAGAGCGTGAGCTTATTTCTTTACTTCAGAAATTATTTCCTGGGGCTGGAGAGATGGCTGAGCAGTTTAGAGCACTGGCTGCTGGCAGAGGACCCAGCTTCAGTTCCCAGCACCCACATAGCAGCTAACAACTATCTGTAACTTCAGTTCTATGGGATTCAACACTTTCTGACATTGTAGGACATGGGTGCACTTATGTACATGCAGGCAAAACACTCTTACACGCAGATAAAAAAAAANCACGGGTCCTTTTCAAGCGTGGTACATGTGCTCCAGCACTAAACCATCTCTCCAGCCCCGAACACGGGTCCTTTTCAAGCGTGGTACATGTGCTCCAGCACTAAACCATCTCTCCAGCCCCGAACACGGGTCCTTTTCAAGCGTGCTACATGTGCTCCAGCACTAAACCATCTCTCCGGCCCCTACAATTTTTTGTTTTTTTTCAGCGATGTTCTAAAGAATCTTCTCTCTCTCTCTCTCCCTCTCCCATTTTCTCCCAATAGGACCTCATGTAGCCAAGGCTGGCCTTGAGTTTTAAAATATTTATTATTTGTATTTGTATGAGTGTATTGCCTATATACATGTAAGTGCACCTGTGTCACGCAATGCCCTTGGAGGTGAGAAGAGGGGGTCAGATCCCCTAGAACTGGAGTTCCTGATGGTTGTTAGCTGTTGTGTGGGAGCTGGGAGTTGATTCTCTGCAAGAGCAGCCAGTGCTCATAACCACTGGGCCATCTTTCCTGCAGACTTGAATTTTTGATCCTTCTACTTGGTTCTCCTCAGTGCCGGGACTGAGGTGTCCACCGCCATGCTCAGCTACATGCTTCTTTGAAAATGGTTCTGTAATTACCCCCGTTCTGCAGAACAGCATGAGGCTCCGAGGGTTTCCTTCACTGGGCCTCAGGGGCCAGTTCCCATTGGCCCTTCACCCCCCCTTGACTCTCACACTTTTACTGGTTCCGGCTCTTTTTCTTCTTCTTTTCCCCTTATCACTCACAATTTTGTCTATCAAACAAGCCATATTTACAAGTCCTGGCCATGTGCCAGGCACTGGGCTAGACCCAGAGGCTATGCGGGAATACAAAAGGGAAGTGCTCTTTGGGGAGCATCATCCGTGGAGTTAGGCAGTGAATTAGTAAAAAGGCTCGATCCATTTGTCCAACCTGTAAACTTTTGTGCCAACAGATCATTGAGCTGAATATTCCACAAAGGATGACTGGGAACCTGAAAAATAGGGTCCCCAGTACTGGCCCCTGAGTCTCTCCACTTGGCCCTCTCCCAGGTTCCCATTCAGTGAGGCCCTCGGATATTGTCTTTGCTTGCTTCTGTCACCTGGCTGTCCCCCCACACTCCCTGGAGACCTTCACGCCCACCCAACCTTGCTGTCTCCCCCCACTCCCTGGAGACCTTCATGCCCACCCAACCTTGCTCTCCCCAGCCACTCTGTGTTCTCATCGAGGCCCCCAAAAGAACCTTCTCCCTGGTTTCCCTGCCTTCCCAGCCCCTTCACATCCACTGTCCATCTGGCTGATGTGTCATGATGCCATATCTCTATTTTAGTCTTCTAAGATATGGTTGCACATGCACTAAATAAATAAAATGGAGTTTTAAAATATTTTTTAAAGATGGGAGGGATTGGAGAGATGGCTTGGTGGTTAAGAGTGCTAGCTGTTTTTGCAGAGGGCTGGAGTTCCCTGCACCCATGTCAGGCAACTCACAACTACCTGTGACTCCAACTCCAGGGAATTCCATGTCTTCTGCTGGCTTCCAAAGGAATGTGCACATACCTAAAAGGTAAAACAAAAACCGGGGTTGGAGAGATGGCTCAGTTGTTAAGAGCATCAGCTGCTCTTGCAGAGGATCTGGGTTCAATTCCCAGCACCCACATGGTGGCTAACATCTGTAACTCCAGTTCAAGGTTCACAACTCCAGTTCCAAGGGATCTGATGACTTTTTCTGACCTCCAAGGGCATTGCACAACAAAGCTGCACTTACATACATACAGGCATAACACTCATACACATTAAAAAGAAAATATTTTAAAAATGTATATTAGAAATAAAGTTGGGTGTGGTGGTGCATGTCTTTAATCCCAACACTCTGGAGGCAGAGGCAGGTGGGATCTCTGTGAGTTCAAGGCCAGCCTGGTCTACATGGTGAATTCCAGGACAGCTGGGGCTACAGGGAGACCCTGTCTCAGAAAAGACCAATATATGTAAAATCTTTAAAACAATGATGGTGGTGCAGTATGGCTCACTGGGTAAAAGCATATTCCATCCTGGACCCCACATCATAGGAGGAGACAATGGACTCTCATGAGTTGCCCTCTGATATGCGCTCTAGCATGTACACATACACACACACACACACACATGCATGCACACTAAAGAATGTTATTTAAATTTTTAAAAAGATGGTACAGAGGCAGGAGAAATGGCTCAGTCATCTTGCAGAGGACCCAGTTTTGATTCCCAGCACCCACACGGCAGCTCTGGACTGCCTGTAGTTCCAGCCCCAGGGGATCCAAAATCAACCCCATGTTCTAGTCTCCAGGGGCATCTGCACACACATGTACTCATGATTTAAAGTAAGAACACACATAATAAATCTTAGATAATATGTTATAAATATATAATAATTATAAAAAAGATGTGGTACAGAAGTAGTTGAGCATGTTCGTGCATCGTGTGCAATTCCAGTGGAGTTGCAGATCGGCTTGGGTAATATAGCAAGAACCCCTAGCACTTGGGAAGCAGAGGCGCATGGATCTCTGTGAGTTCAAGGCCAGCCTAATCTACAGAGTGAACTCCAGGCCAGCTGGGGGGGGGGGTACAGGGAGACCCTATCTCAAGTAACTAAATAAATAAATAGACAAACAAACAAAACCAATGCTCCAGTGTAGTTTACATGGTAGATGCTTCCTACCTTGCAGGAAGTCTGGGGTTTGATTCTCGCACTACAGACAAAGGGAAATACTCAAGACTTTTTTATTTTTTATTTTTATTTTTTTTGGTCTTTTCGAGACAGGGTCTCCCTGTAGCCCCAGCTGTCCTGGAACTCACTCTGTAGACCAGGCTGGCCTTGAACTCACAAAGATCCACCTGCCTCTGCCTCCCAAGTGCTAGGATTAAAGGCGTGTGCCACCACGATGCTTAAGACTTTTTTTTTTTAACACTTTAGTGTCAACTTGACACACCTGGGTTGAGGGAGCCTCAATTGGGGAATTGCCTCCATTGGAGCGGCTTGTGGCCGAGTCTATGGAGTATTGTCTTGATTATTAAGCAATGTGGGAGAGTCCAGCTCACTGTGGGCAGTGCCACCTCTGGGCAGGTTGTTTTGTAAAAAAAAAGAAAGCAGGCTGGGCATGGGCTAGGGGAGCAAGCCAGTAAGCAGCATTCCTCCCTGGCCTGTGCCTCAGCTCCTGCTTCCAGGTTCTGGTCTTGAGTTCCTCCCTTGGGCTCCCTCACTGATGAACTGTGACTGGGGAGATGTGAGTCAAATAAACCCTTTCCTCCCCAAGTTGGAATTGGTCAGAGTGTTTTGTCACAGCAATGGAAAAGCAAACCAGAACACCATCATAGTTTATATTTATTAATGATAAAGTGACTAACCTTCCTGAAACTACATAACCCATAAAAACACTTATTAGTACTGACATTGGTTCCAAGTTGAACTCAGAGATACAAATGGGGGCTTGTGAGCATGGACCATACAGACATCCACTTGGTACATGTATTCCGAGGAGCACAGAGCACAGCTGGGAATAAAAACTGCACTGGTCTTCATGGATCCTGGCTTGTCTAGTTGTCCTTTGTGACTTCCTAGAGTTCTTGAAAATGGGGATCCCACCACCAGCTCACAGGGGCCCTATTTATTTATTATTTATTTATTTATTTTTATTTATTTATTTTTTTGGTCTTTTTTGAGACAGGGTCTCCCTGTAGTCCCAGGTGTCCTGGAACTCACTCTGTAGACCAGGCTGGCCTTGAACTCACAAAGATCCGCCTGCCTCTGCCTCCCAAGTGCTAGGATTAAAGGCATGCGCCACCATGCCCGGCCAATTTATTATTTATTTTTGTGAGACAGTGTCTCCCTTTAGTGCCAGCTGGCTGGCCCGGAGCTCAGTATGTAGACCAGGCTGGCCTTGAACTCACAAAGATCCACCTGCCTCTGCCTCCCGAGTGTGAATAGCTATAATCAAGAGCATATAGCTTCCCACGAAACCTCCTTCACAGCCAAATCCCTCTTCAGCTGGCTTCATGCATCGTTTGCACCAGGCTCCATACTGAGATGGAATCCTCTGACTGGCTGCTGACCACGGGAGCACCAGCACGGGACTCCATGCTCCAGCACAGTCGTGCAGCCGGGTAGATCCCCTTGGAGCACCAACTCTAGTAAATACAACCGAAAAAGGGGAAATAGAACACTGCTTTCCCCAGTGTTTGCCTATACATTGCGGTTTCTGCGGGACCTCAGGACTTTCTTACACAACACTCTCGGTAGTCAGGCATGGTGGACACCTAATCTCGGAACTCAGAAAAGTGGAGTAGGAAGATCTCCAGTTCCAGGTTAGTCTGGCTAGAATATTTGTCTCAAAGAATGAGAATAGGGATTAGAGCCAGACGTGGTGGCGCCCGCCAGCACTCGGAGGCAGAGGCAGGCGGATCTCTGTGAGTTAAAGGCCAGGCTGGTCTACATAGTCAGTTCCAGGCCAGCTGGGGTAGGGAGACCCTGTTTCAAAAAAAAAAAAAAAAGGCGGTTCCGCCCTCTCATCGCTATGCCCCGCCCCTGCTGCCTGTTTAGGCCACGCCCACACGCCATCCCGGCCCTCTTGGCCCCGCCCCCAGCAGAAGCCCGGGCCAGCTCTGCCCCACGCAGGGCGGGCAAAGGCTTCTTATTGGTCAGTTCTCCGGAAGCGGAGGAACTCAGATCTCGTGCACGGTCGTTCAACCTCCGGGTCTGGATGTGGTTGAGTGGTACTAGCCCGGTGTACTCGGTGCCTTTGGAGCGTGCAGCGAGCTCGCGGCCCGAGCGCTTTCCTCCCGCGGCGGCCGCGCAGCCCCGCCGAGAGCCCCCGGGACCGCGCGCAGGCCGGCAATGTTCGTCCTAGTGGAGATGGTGGACACCGTGCGCATCCCGCCCTGGCAGTTTGAGAGGAAGCTCAACGAGTCCATAGCCGAGGAGCTTAACAAGAAACTGGCCAACAAGGTATTGCCAGGGCCCCAGGTCCACAGCGCCCGCTGCAGGCCTGGCCGTGGGCCGGGGCAGCTAAACAGCTGGGATGCGGCAGGATCTCCGGAATTTGTACCCGGGACGGGAGTCGGCCCGCACTGGGATGGCAGGACGTGGTCTGCGGGACTCAGTGCACACCTGCGAGCGGTGCTCGGGTGGCTAAAGCAGGAGGACCGCGAGTTCGAGGCCAGGCAGGGCAACATCTCCAGTTAAGCGGGAATGTAGGTCAGTGGTAGAATTTGCTTAGTATTTGTTAGGTCTTGGTTTGAGTCTCAGTATCGCCCAAAACAAAACAAAAAGAAAACTGACAAAGGCATAAAGAGCAAAACGGGCTCGTAAAAGGGCATTAACTGCAACATGCCAGATTCAACCCTCCACATAACTCGGCCGTCTGGGCCAAGTCACCCTCTCTGGGCCTCAGTTTCCTTCGTAGGGTGGGAGTAATTATTTTCCTGCCAACTGTGCGATTTTTGTGAGGGTGGACAGTTGTAGTAACCTGTGGAGCGTGCTGGTCTGTGTCTCCCTGGCACCTCCCTCTGTAGTGAATGCCCAGCTACCCTGATTCAAATCTCTCTCCTTAGCACTTTCCACAGTTAGTTTCTTATTTATCTGAAAACTTTTTTTGGGGGGTGGGGATGAGACAGGGTCTCCTTGTAGCTCCAGCTGGCCTGCAACTCACTATGTAGACCAGGCTGGCCTTGAACTCAGAGATTCCCCCTGCGTCTGCCTCAGGAGTGCTGGGATTAAGGGCGTAGACTACCACGCCCGGCACCACACCCAGCCCCTCTTTTTTTTTAACATTCCTTTTCCTCCCTCCTGTGCACGTTTGCCTGTGTACCATAGCTTCACGTGAAGGTCAGAGTACAACCTGCCGGAGTTGGTTCTCACTTTCCAACCATGTGGGCTCAGGGTGTCAGGGTCAACAGCACGCACCTTACCTGCTGAGCCATCTCAAGGCCCCTAACTGAGTCCTTGATGGGGGGCTTCTGGCTATTTATGAGGTTGGTGAGACTGTGGAGCTGGGAAGGGGCAAGGTCTGAACATTTTGGAGAGTGTGAATATTCAGAAAGGAGAGATAGTCCCTGTGAGTACAGGTCTGTCTTTTTTCTCCTTTTTTTTCTTTTAATTTATTTTTTTGTTAATTTTTTTTGAGATAGGGTGCTGGGGATCGAACCCCTGTCCTCTGCAAGAGCAGTCAGCACTCTTAACTGCTAGGCCATCTCTTTTGTTTGCCTGTGTGTGTGGGTCTGTGAATGCAGGTGCCCAGAGGCCAGAGAAGGGCATCAGATCTCCTGGAACTGGAGTTATAGGTGGCTGTAAGCCACCTGACATGGGTGCTGGGAACTGAACTCAGGTCTGCCTCAGAACAGCAAGCCCTCTTAACTGCTAAGCCCTCTCCAGCCCCATCTGCCCGAAGCTCTTAAGCTCTCAGATCATCTTTTGTCATCCTTGAGCAGCTCTTGTAAGGTCTGTGACTTGGGTGTGATGACATCAGTGCACATGTGCACCACGGTATGTGCTGGATGTGTGTGTGGGCGCTGCTTGTGTCTGCTGCTGTGTGTCTGGGACTGTGAGAGAGGCCGGGTTCTCACGCTTCCTGGGCTATGTGAGCACAGACTTAGGGATGCTGGGAAGCTTAGGCTTAGCCAGGGATGTGCAGTGGGGACAGCAAACCTTGGTCATGGGTGGTCTCTGAATCCGCCCTGGATACAGGTTTCACATCCACCGTCCACCTGACAGCCCTGCTGTTGGCATCTCATGTTTACAGATGGGAAAATTGAGGTTCAGATGCAAAGTGACACCCATGGCGGCCCCCAGTGAGGTGGATCTGGCATTGGATGCTAGCTTGTTGCTCAGGCCTGCTCTTTCCAGAGTTCCTTGTCTTGAGGTCCCTGCCACAGTCCCCTTCTGCAGAGCCCTAGCTCATGTCCATCTAGGAAAGATGCTTACTTGTGATCCTGAGGCTCTTGAAGGAGCTGGGCCTCAGCCTCACTGTGTGCATGTGTCCATGTGTGCACAGGTCGTGTACAACGTGGGACTCTGCATCTGCCTGTTTGATATCACCAAGCTCGAAGATGCCTATGTGTTCCCAGGGGATGGTGCCTCCCACACCAAAGGTGGGTGTCTTCTCTCTGGGCATCTTGTTGCTTAGTGCAGTAGGTCCTTCCTTAGCAGGAGATGAAGCTGTATTGCTGCCCAGCTTGACAGGAGTCCTGGTCTGGGGGTTGGGAGACCTGGGCCCCAGTCTGCTTTCTATTATGAATTGATTTTTTGGGGGGGGGGGTCTTGAGACAGGGTCTCCCTTTAGTCCCAGCTGTCCTGGAACTCACTATGTAGACTAGGCTGGCCTTGAACTCAGAGTTCCGGGTGCTGGATTAAAGGCATGTGCCGGGCCGGAGAGATGGCCTAGCAGTTAAGAGCGCCGACTGCTCTTGCAGAGGACCCAGGTTTGATCCCCAGCACCCACATGGTGGCTGAGGACCGTCTTTGACTCCAGTTCCAGGGGAATTCAACACCTTCTTCTGACCTCCACTGCATTGCACGACATGGGTGCACAAACCTACATGCAGACAGTACACTCATACACATATAAGAATAAATAAAATTGTTCCAGGACAGCTGGGACTACAGGGAGACCCTGTCTCGAAAAGACTAAATAAATAAATAAATAAATAAATAAATAAAATTAAAAAGATAATAATAATAAAACAAAAAATAAAAATAAAGGTGTGCGCCACCACGCCCAGCCCAGGAATTGATTTTGTCACAGTGAGAATTCTTCTGGCCCTCTGTTTCCTCATCTGAGGGACAGCAGAGGAGCACTGCAGCGAAGGAGCACCGCAGCGGAGGAGCACTAGTGATTCTCAAGATCCCTCAAGCTTTAAGAGTAAGATTATGGTTCCAACTGTGGGTCCCTCAGGTGCCATCTACTGTCCCTCTGATCCTTGTCCAGCCCAAAGGCTGCTCAGTGCTTCATGAGGCCAGACAAGCAAGATGCAGAGGGGCAACTGGTACTGGACTGGAGGCAAAGGGCAGGGAAGACCCAGAAAGGCGGAGGACAAGGCAGTTTAGAGCCCAGCATGGTGGTGCTCAGCTTTAATCCCAGCACTCAAGCAGAGGCAGATGCAGGCAGATCTCTGTGAGATCAAGACCAGCCTGGTCTCCATACCAAGTTCCAAGCTAGCTGGGGCTACAGGGAGACCCTGTCTCAAAAAAAATGAGAAAAAAAATGAGAAAAAAAAAAGCGGGGCTGGCCAAATGGCCCAGCCAGGGGTGGCAACACACACACACCTGTTAATCCCAGCACTGGGAGGTAGAGGCTGGAGGATCAGGAGTTCAGGGCCAGCCTGGGCTATCTCACAATGATGGCAGAGTCTACACTGCAGGACTGCTGTGAGGATTAGGAAGTTAATATGAGTAACATTCCTAGGATGGGACTTGACACTGAGGGAGCACTCATTCATGGAGCACGTTGTCAACTCTGTGGATGGGACTTGGCACTGAGGGAGCACTCATTCATGGACCACATCGTCGACTCTGTGGATGGGACTTGGCACTGAGGGAGCGTTCATTCATGGAGCACGTCGTCAACTCTGTGGATGGGACTTGGCACCGAGGGAGCACTCATTCATGGACCACATCGTTGACTCTGTGGATGGGACTTGGCACTGAGGGAGCACTCATTCATGGAGCGTGTCGTCTACTCTGTGGATGGGACTTCACACTGAGGGAGCACTCATTCATGGAGCACGTTGTCGACTGTGGATGGGACTTGGCACCGAGGGAGCACTCATTCATGGAGCACTCATTCATGGAGCACGTTGTCAACTCTGGATGGGACTTGGCACTGAGGGAGCACTCATTCATGGAGCGTGTCGTCAACTCTGTGGATGGGACTTGGCACTGAGGGAGCACTCATTCATGGAGTGTGTCGTCGACTCTGTGGATGGGACTTGACACTGAGGGAGCACTCATTCATGGAGCACGTCGTCGACTCTGGATGCGATTTCACACTGAGGGAGCGTTCATTCATGGAGCGTGTTGTCAACTCTGTGGATGGGACTTGGCACTGAGGGAGCATTCAGTCATGGAGCATGTCATCAATTCTGGATGGGACTTGGCACTGAGGGAGCTCTCATTCATGGAGCACGTCGTCGACTCTGGGTCTCTCCTGTGGTGTTCTGGGAGGGCTTGGGCAGGGTGCGAGCATCCAGGCTTGGTGGTTTCAAAAGTCCCAAGCTCAGTGTACATGTCTCCTGCCTATATGCCACTGATCCAGAGAGGCCACCTGCTCAGGACCAAGGCATGGAGAAACAGACTGTAGCCCGTGGGAGAAAGTATAGTCACAGTGAAAGGGACATGGGGGTTGGTGTGACATGACAGAAGGTGGGGGAAGACTTGGGGTCGGGGAGAAGGAAGGGGTATTGAGGGCCCCTTCTGATAGATCAGTCTAGAGCCCTTCCAGAGGGTGTGCAGCAATGCCTTCATGCCTGCTCTGAGCCATAAGAAGCAGATGTGGCTGGGTGTGGTGGTGCACACCTTTAATCCCAGCACTGGGAGGCAGAGGCAGGTGGATCTCTGTGAGTTCAAGGCCAGCCTGGTCTACAGAGAGTTCCAGGCCAGCTGGGACTAAAGGGAGACCCTGTCTCGAAAAGACAAAAAAGCAGCAGCAGATGCGGAGGAGCTGGGCAAGGGCAGGTGGAGCCACAGGGAGACCCTGTCTCAAACAAGGTTTCCTGCAACACACAAGCCCATTGTTTGGGGACCCTGTCCTTGTCTGTGCTGGTCAGCCTCTTGGCCTAGGGAATGTCTGAGTATTCGCAGCAGTGCTGTGAGACTGCTTGGGGTCTGTGCTGGCATTTGGAGAGTTCACATGGGTGTTGGTGCTCTGTGCAGAGCCCCAGGAAACAGTCTGGCTTTGTATGGACGAGGGGCGTTTTCATAAGCAAACAATAAGCCTACAGCCTGGAAACAGCTACAAGGACCTCCGTTCTCAGAGAAGAGTGCCAGGCTTGGACTAGGGCGGGACATCTGTTCTCACAGAAGGCTGCCAAGCTGAGCCCGGATCTGCTGTTGCACAAGAGCCTGGTTGTCCTGGAGTCAGGTGGTAATGGTTACCTGAACTTGAGGGGAACAGAGCAGCCATCAGCAAGGCAGGGCTGCCGTCCGCTGCTGTGTGGCACTGGGTGAGGTCTTCAGGGCTGGGCCTCACTGTCTCTTCACTCTGCCCACCCCATCCTCTGTTTCTTTTGGGGTTGTTGGGGTGCTAAGCGCGGGCTTAAGCACCCTGCACCATGCAGGGTGAGTCCTTCCTTTGCGGTGGGAGTCAATCCCTGTGCTGCTTTGAGTCTGACCTGTGACCCCAGCCCCAGGGCTGCATTGGGGTGAGTGCTGAGAGGTTCTCAGAACACAGGGTCAGGCCAGGCCAGGCTCCTTTGCTTTGAGGAGTGCATTCTTTACCAGTTGGCTTCTTCTGGGGACCCAGGGTGGGTTGTTTTGTGTCCCTCACGCCCAGTTTCCCTGTCTGAGCAGTATAACATCCTGGTAGCAACCTCATTAAGTTTTGGGAGGGCAGGTAAGCACCCTCTGCATGTCCTGAGAAGCATTCGTGGGATATACCCTGGCCAGCCTTATTCCTGGTCACTTAGACTACTTTTATGAAGTACACTTGAAGCGTGGAAAGCAGCCTCCTCTCCAGCTCCAGTTCCCACTGCCCTGTGCATGTGTGTATTTATTATTATTATTATTTTGGTCTTTTTGAGACAGGGTCTGCCTATACCCACAGGCTGGCCTGGAACTCACTATGTAGACCAGGCTGGCCTCTATCTCACAGAGATCCTTCTGCCTCTGCCTCCCAAATGTTGGGATTAAACATCTGTGCCACACACTTGGCTTTATTATTTTTTATCTATAGATAAATGTATTGCTGCATGTGTGTAAGTGCACCCATATCATGCAATGCCTGTTGGTTGGTATATAGACCAGGTTGGCTCAAACTCACAGAGATCTGCCTGCCTCTGTCCCCCAAGTGCTGGGATTATAGGTGTGGGTCACCACAACCAGCTTTTTTGGTCTTTTTTGAGACAGAGTCTCCCTATAGCCCCAGCTGCCCTGGATCTCTCTATGTAGACCAGGCTGGCCTTGAACTCACAGAGAGATCTGCCTGCCTTTTGCCTCCTGAGTGCTGGGATTAAAGGCCTGTACCACCACACCTGGCTAACTTCTGTTTTATTTTATGTGTATAAGCGTATTGCGTACATGTATGTAAGTGCAGTGCCCACGAGGTCAGAAGAGAGTATCAGATCCTCTGGAACTGGAGTTATGGACGCTGTTAGCCATGATGTGGTGCTGAGAACTGGGTCCTCTGCAAGAACAGCCGGTGCTCGTGACCTCTGAACCATCTCTCCAGCCCCCCCAATTTTTTATTTTTATTTTTATTTTATATGTATGAGTTTATTGCCTGTATGTAAGTACACCCATGTCATACAGTACCATGGAGGTCAGATTGACTAGAACTAGAGTTATGGATGCTGTTAGCCACCATGTGGGTGCTGAGAACCAAACCCATGTCCTCTGTAAGAGCAGCCAGTGCTCGTAACGGCCGAGCCATCTCTCCAGCCTCTAGTCTTTTTTATTTATTTATTATTATTATTATTTTTTTTTTTTTTGGTACTTTTTTTAAGACAGGGTCTCCCTTTAGTCCCAGCTGGCCTGGAACTCACTCTGTAGACCAGGCTGACCTTGCCTGCCTCTGCCTCCCGAGTGCTAGGATAAAAGGCGTGCGCCACCACGCCCGGCTTTGATTTTATTTTTTGTGTATGAGTGTTATGCCTGCATGTTTGTAAAGGCACCATGTGTATGCAAATGCCTAGAGACCAGAAAAGGCATCAGACCCCCTGGAACCGGAGTCACCGACAGTCGCTTGCTGCCGTCTTCCGTGTCCTGAGGTTCCTGCCCTCTCTGGTCACCCTCCTGCCAACTTTCTAGGTTATCAGGGTAAAAAGGCAGCTTGCTTCCGGCGCAGCTGCCATGGAGTATCAGGCCCCATGTCAGGTGTGTGGCAATCCCACCGTGTGTGTGACTCATACCCAGGAACCACCAACTCCTGGGCTGGGGGTGTGGTGCAGTGCTAGAGCACTGCCTAGCATGTGTGGCACCCCCAGATCCAACCCCCAGCCTCTTGTATCCTCTTCTGAGAATCTGACCACTTCAGTGGCTCTTGTGAGTTGGGATTGTGGGGAACTTGCCCTTTTCGTAGAAACTGGCTACATCCCAAGGGCCATGGAGCACTTACTCTGTGACAAGTTTTGGTTAAGCCTATAACTAAGAAGAAAGTCTTGTCTTTTTTGGGAGGGAGGTACAGTGCTGCGGACAGAAAACAGGGCTTCCTGCTGGGCATGGTGGCGCACACCTTTAATCCTAGCACTTGGGAGGCAGAGGCAGGCGGATTTTTGTGAGTTCAAGGCCAGCCTGGTCTACAGAGTGAGTTCCAGGACAGCTGGGGCTACAGGGAGACCCTGTCTCAAAAAGACCAAAAACAAAAAACAGGGCTTCCTTGTGGGCCACTTCGATAAGCCCTGTCCCACTGGGCTGCATCTGTAGCCTTCCTTTTCCAGGTAGACTTGTATTCCATGCATGTACACATTAGTCTGCGCCGCCCACTGCTTTCAAGGAGTGGTGTTTAGGAACTCCTTTGGCATTGGATTCTATGCTGTCCTGCCCTCAGGCGTGGCACACCTGGCAGAGACTCAGATAAATGATGGGTTGTGTGAAGGACAGGTTTTGCCATTCTGTGGGTAAGTGACCGTCGGCTGCGCTTGCCTGGATTCTGCAAAGTTAGTGGGATGCTTGGTCATCTTCAGGGTCATCACAGGAGGTGGACCATAGGGAAGCAGGTGGCACAGGACATGGTGGGCCCTGCTGTCCTAAGAGGGTGCTGGCAGACTAGGCTCCTGAAGGGGCCCTGGTGGAAGCCTGCACCTGAGGAAGGTGGGGTTCAACTGATGGCCCTGTCTGGGGAAGGACTTGGAGGCTTGCTGTGACAGAAGGGCTGTGGGGCTGGAACAGGTCAGCGTCTCTTCAGCTGCTTCTTCCTCCAGGTGGTACAAACATGGGCTCTGGCACAAGAGGAACATCCAGGGAGTGGGTGAATACATGGCGGGAGTGAGGGGTGGAGTGGTCAGATGCTGGGCATGGCCTGTGCTAGGGCCGGAGTCGTTCTGGCCTTCTGAGGGTCAGGTGGGTGTGGAGCACATGGGCCGGTGCCTGAGAACCGGGGGAGACTCTTTTCTGAGCCTCCCCCTCCAGGTCAGAGCTGTGCCCAGGCAGCAGAAGACAGGAACATCTTTCCAAGCCTGGCTCTCTTTGCCACCTGCTTCTGTCCTTGAATTTGGAGGGGTGCCTTTGGGGAGGTTGACTTGACTTTGGAGTCACTGTTGGCCCAGAACCCAGGCTCAGGTGTGATGGAGACAGATTTGGTAGCTAGCCCTCACTTCTAAGGCGGCTGCTGCGCTGGTCCCTATGGGGACCAGGCTGACCTTGCAGGGCCGAGAGAGGGTTCCTTTGGCTCAGCTGAGGGTCTGGGCTTGCAGGAGGACTCAGCCCTGGCTAAGTGGATGCTGTCAGGCATGGTGGGTCAGTGTCCTCGGCCATCCTGGCGGGCCTGCTTGTCCCTGACCTGCTCCCTTCTCTTGCAGTGCACTTCCGCTATGTGGTGTTCCACCCGTTCCTAGATGAGATTCTCATTGGGAAAATCAAAGGCTGCAGCCCAGAGGGCGTACACGGTAAGGTGGCCTTCTATGCAGCCACAAGACCAAGGAGGGAGGGAGACCCCAATCCCCTGCACTCCAATGTGTAGAGCTAGGACCTCAGTCAGCTGTCAGGTTTCCCTGTGAGGCCACAGCTCCGCACCTGAGGGTGGGTACTGAAGCTGGCAGAGGTGAGATGGACTTCCACAGAGCCCACCGAGCCCTGTGTGTGCAGTGACCCCTCAGATCTGGGGATAAGGTGTGTGGAGCTTTGCTCAGCCCATGTGGAGGAGTAAGCAGCAGGACTCCGAGGTGGGAGGGGGCAGATTGCCATGGGACAGGGCAGCCCTTTGGAAGGAGCTGGCCTGCAGAGTCTCCAGATGGCTGTTGGGCTGTCCAGTGGCCCTGTCTCACACCATCACCTGCTTCTTCTCAGTCTCTCTAGGGTTCTTCGATGACGTTCTCATTCCCCCCGAGTCACTGCAGCAGCCAGCAAAGTTGTATCCTCCCAAGCTGTGTGGCCACAGTGGAGGACCATATTCCTGGGGTGGCCTGGGGGCTGTGCCCAGACACTGCTGGCCTCTGTCCCTGTGGGAGCGCCCCTGCTTCCCAAAGTGACCAAAGTTTCCATGTGGCAGTGTCTGGGTGATGTAATTATCTCTACTGCACAGCCCTGGGGCTCCATTCGCTTCCTTCACTTCACTTGGGCTGTCCCTGCCTGAAGGAGCCATTTCATAGACTGAGTGGGGCTTGTGTCTCCTGAGCCCCTTGCCCCGTCCCAGCCCTGGCAGCGCTGCTCTGGGCCTGCTTGTTTCAGTGGCACTGTCACTAGTCTCAGGTGGCACCATGATCGCACCCAGCTCCCAGCAGTAGCATGACATGGAGGACTCAGGGCGTGGGGACAGGAGTCCCACTGGTAGGCAAGGTGGCTTGAGTATGGACCCTGGGGTGAGCTGGGGGGGCTTGGAAAAGGGGCTACTTTGGGTGTTTGGCTCAGCTCCTCCACCTAGGCCTGCGCTGGACAGGGGCAGGTCTTCAGGAGACCCTGGAATTTCTAGGCAAATCTGGCCCAGCCTTCTTGGTCTTTAAGCTGGAAACCTCCAGACCTACCTCATCTCCGTGAGACCTGCCTGCCTGGCACGTGGTTATGTGGCTTTGATGAGACGTGTGGGACAGCTCCTGTCACTATGCTCTCCAGAGATGGGACTGGCCCTGGAGCCCTGAGGGTCTCACCTGGGTCCTGGGCAGACTGGCTTCTCCCCTAGGCCCTCCCAGGGTCGGTCTCAACCTAGTAAACACTTCAGAGCACGAGCCCCATGGCTTTCTTGGAGCCTTGACCCTGGCCCTGGAGCCCTGAGGGTCTCACCTGGGGCCTGGACAAACTGGCTTCTCCCCTTGGCCCTCCCAGGGTTGGTCTCAACCTAGGTAAACACTTCAGAGCATGAGCCCCATGGCTTCACTGGAGCCTTGACCCTGGTCTCCAGTGACGAAACAGAACAGGTGTGGGTGTGGGAGTATGAGACGGAGGAAGGAGCACATGACCTGTACATGGACACTGGCGAGGAGATCCGATTCAGAGTGGTGGACGAGAGCTTTGTGGACACATCCCCCACAGGGCCCAGCTCAGCCGAGGCCTCTTCCAGCGAGGAGCTGCCAAAGAAGGAAGCGCCGTACACGCTTGTGGTGAGCTGGTGATGAGGCTGGAGCCTCGGGGTCGGGGAGAACCGCTTCTAGACCCTCCCTAGCTGGTCAGGGTCCAGGTCTGATTGTGGCCTGTCACCTCTCCCTGGAAGAGCGTGCTTTTCCAGGCTGGGGCCATGAGGTAACAAACCTGCTGTGAACGTTGGGCTGGCTGGATGGGAGTTTGTCCCATGTCTGACAGGGACAGAGCTTGACTTGGGTCTTTCAAGGAAGAAAGAAGGCAAAGAAGGGGCCAGAGAGAAATCAGCCTTAAGACCACAGTGGGCTCCCAGGAAGGTTGGCTCTCTGCAAGTCCAGGCCTCCTAGACATCTGTAGTTGGCTCAAGAGGGCAGGGCAGGGGTTGAGGGTTACCTGACACCCCACCCCCTCTTTGTGGCCTTAAGGCCAGTAACCAGTACTCTCCTAAGAGCCCCAGGAGAGGTGCTGTGGATCGCTGGCATGGCTCCCAGTCCCTCGCTGGATGTGGGCTCCTGCCTTCCCCATGCTTGGGCTGGACCTGCCGAGCACTGAGTGATGCTGGGTGCACTTGTTCTTTCTCTGTCCTTGGCAGGGATCCATCAGTGAGCCAGGCCTGGGCCTTCTCTCTTGGTGGACCAGCAACTAGCCCCGAAACTTGACAGTGCCTACCCAGAAGACCCCCCCCCCCCAGGAAAGGGGAGCATGCAGCAGTGAAGACAGGAGCTGTCCCCGTGCTGAGGATGGGGCCAGGAGCCCACCCGCGGTCCTCTTCTGTCCTGGCTGTGCCTTCTGGACCAGCCCCTAAGTCCTGCCTGCTGGATCGTTTTTTTTTTTTTTTTTGTATGTTTTGAGACAGGGTCTCATATATCCAGGCTGGCTTTGAACTGTTCTACCTCCTGAGTGCTAGGGTTACAGATGCATGCACCGCACACCTGGTTTATGTGGTAGCGGGGAGGGAACCCAGGGTTTCATGAATGCTAGGCGGGCACTCTACCAACTAAGCTACTTCCGTAACCCAAGGGCTGATGTTTTGTATTTTTGTTTCCCTTGCGTGCTGAGGGTGGTGCCCAGGTCTCTTCATGCAAGAGCTCCTACTGCGCTAGCTACAGCCCATCCCGCCACGGCCGAGGTGTTTAATAAACAAGGGTGTCATCCTCAGGAAATCCCTGTCCCCTTCTTCTCAACAGCCAGCATCATGGTTTAAGAACACTGAGTGCCAACCTGAGACAGCATTTCCTGTCTCACCCCAAGTTGCATTTAGAGATGACTGTTCCCAAACCCCAGGTGGTGGGTCTTGGCGTTTGTGAGCCCAGGATGCCTCTGGCTGAAGTTGGGGATGCCACAGTAAAGGCAGTGAGCCCCCCTGGGGGATACTTGGGGCTGATGCTGTCAGTTGCTGGAGTCAGAGCACTGCAGAGCAGCCAGTTCCCCCCAGCGTTTGGAGGGACCAGCTTCCTGTCTAGAGAACAGGCTGTGAGCTGTGCTGCCTCCCCAGCTAGGACCGCAAACCCCTGTGGGGGCGTGGGGATGCCTCTGGGCGGGCCACTTAGTGCTTTGCCAAAATCTGTCCTTCCTTCCACTGGCATCAAGGGACTGTGGTAAGTGCTGTCCCATGGAGGAGCCTGTTCGGAAGCCGCCTGCAGATGGGACAGTGTGCAACATATGCCAGGTGTGATTTCCCAGGGTGCCCTCATTTAAAGATGGGTGCAGTGCTCACTCAGGGCAGTCAGACCATTCTAGCATAGCAGTTCAGGGGGCACAGGGAGAGGAAAGCAGAGGCTCTTTGGGAACATGGGCAGGGCTGTCCTGCCCAAGGCAGTGGGTCAGGGCAGATGGGGAGCAGCTGTGTGGCTCCCATCTTCTCATGAGCCCAGATATGACCATGGTTAGAAGCCCCTCCCTGAACTCACACCACTCACTCACATACAGAAGCAGTCAATGGACTTAGATTGTTTGTTGTTTTGTATAAGAACAAGAGGTTCTGTAAAATCCTTCAGCCACCAATGAAATGATTAGGCAGAATAAAAAGTTTGGAAGGGGACTGCTGTCATGAAAAATAAATACAATTGCACAGGTTGCTCAAGAATGAACCAAATTAGAAGGGAAGGCAGGGTCAACTTAAACCCCTCCACAGTGGCTCACTCAGTGGGAGGGGGATGGGCGAGCAGGAAGCAAGTCTGGTCACAGCATTCTGGAGCAGGCAGCCACACTGGGAGACCTGCTCCAGCTCTGACAATGCACATGGAACTACTCGTGACACCGCAGGGTCCAGCATGGAACGAGACGGAGCCTAGGCCTTCCTCACTGCTGCAGCTCCTTCATCCTATTGAGGGCGCTGCCTGCGCGGAACCACTCGATCTGAGTCTCGTTGAAGGTGTGGTTCAGGGAGATGGTCTCCTGTGTCCCGTTGGGGTGCTTGATGACACACTTCAGGGGCTGGAAGGGGAAAGATGGGTGTGAGTAGAAACTGGAGGGTGCTCCTGGGAGCACAGTCCTCAGTGGGCTCCTTGAGGCCCAGCATTGTACCATGCAGGCTGTTGGGAACTGAGTGCCAGGCTGGGGCTGATGCTATCAACTGGAAACAGTACTTATTGTCTGGGGGCTACCTGAGGAACTTATGGGCCCTTTTGGTGGGAGGTTTGTGGCTGTCCAGTCCCACCCGTCCAAGAGGACTCCGGTCTGCCCTTCCTGGCCCCCTAACCTTGCCAGGTGCAAAGTCCTTTAGGCCCTGAATAGTGAGCTTGTCCACCGGGTGGATCTTGTTGTAGTCTGAGGGGTCAGCAAAGGTGAGGGGCAGCAGGCCTTGCTTCTTGAGATTGGTTTCTGGAAGACAGGCACATATAGTCAACAGGGTGGTGCTACTGCCCAGGCATCCTCATAAAGCCCATTGGAACACCAAGAAAGACCTGTCTTGCTGGGCATGGTGGCGTACGCCTTTAATCCTAGCACTCAGGAGGCAGAGGCAGGTGGATCTTTGTGAGTTCAAGGCCAGCCTGGTCTACAGAGTGAGTTCCAGGACAGCTGGGACTACAGGGAAACCGTCTCGAAAAGCCCCCCCCCCCCCAAAAAAGACCTGTCTTGCTGTTGGGGCGCACAGGCATCAACTACAAGGTCCAGCCCAGTGACCCTTTCCCCAGCAGCACCCCAAGCAGGTGTGCATTAGACATACCGCACACTTTGGGTTTTGGCCGCTTAATGTACAAGTTTGGAGTTGAGGTCGGTGTTAGTGGGAAGCTTTGGGTGGGTGAGTGCAGATGTGGTAGATCACAGGAGAGTGGACACTGCCTGGTGGTGAGCCCGGGCCTTGAGGCCTGTCATTCACTGCTGGAGTGGGTGCCCTAGGATCTCACGGGCAGCAGCTGTAACTCACCATGGATCCTGGCGAAGCTCTTGGTGATGATGGCCCGGCCCCCAAGGTGGCGGGGCTCCAGCGCTGCATGTTCCCGGCTTGAGCCCTCACCATAGTTCTCATCTCCAATCACCACCCACCTGATGCCATGTTTCTGTCAGGAAGCAGGGGCAGAGTGGTGAGGTGGAGGTGGAGGTGGAGGTGGAGCAGGACCTGCCTGCATCCTCCCCTCCAGGGCATGTGGGGCCCTGGGTTAAAGGCTGGAGCGGCTGTTTCTTACTGCTGCCCAAGAACAGCTGAGCTGGGGGTGAACTGAGCCAGAGCAAACCTGGAGACGGTGGGCAGGGTGGATATCGGTTCTGCCTGTCTACAGTGGGCAGAGCAGTGCACAGGGAGGTGGGTCTCCTGCCATGGCGGGGGCCTGCACAGCACAGAGACCCCTGAGTTGTGCCAGCAGAGGGAGTACGGTGCCCCTTCCCTGGAGCAGCCACTAGGGGGCCAGATGACCCTGACCAAAGCTGCAGCTCAGATTTGGTTCTGCTGGTTTCTCTAAGTACAAAGTCCTTTAACCTTTCCACAAGTTGGACCTGGCCCCCCTGCCCCCTTAGCCTTGGACCTCACTGCTTTCTCTGCTTCTTCTCTGAATCTGATCCTCATGGGACCCTGAAGCAGCGATCTTCCTCTCTATGGTTTCTTACACCCTTTGCAGGTCTGGGCCAAATCCCACTGAGAGACTCCTGGGCAGGGTCTCCTGGGCTTCAGGACCCAGCTCTACCCACCGAACGAGGATGGCAATCCCCTCTGGGCATGTTTGGGCCCTTTGTTTCCGTGCTCCAGCATCCCCCAGTCCGCAGCCCCCTCCAGGCCCTCAGGAGAGTGGCTGCCAGCACTGCTTCCACTGATGCTGACCCACCTTATAGTATCTGGCAGTGTCAGGGACAGGGCCAAACTCCTGGGTGACAGTGTTGCGCACAGAATTGGCCTTGCCATTTTCAATGTTGATGGCACCAATGAGCAAGTTGTTAGAGATGTTGTCCAGATGTCCACGGAACTTGAGCCAGGGGCCAGCCGCAGAGATGTGGTCCGTGGTACACTTCCCTTTGACCTTAGGTGTATGAGCAGAGGAGAGGCCAGAATGAGCCAGTGAGTGGTAGACAAAGGGACACCCCCCAGAGGCAGTAGCCAGAACAGGGAGGGCGACAGCAGAAGCACGTCATGCCTTGGACACATCTTCTGGCTTATTAAACTAAACTATCCAGAGTGGAAAATCAGACAACTCCATGCCAGACATACAGAAGCCCAGAGTCATGTCCAGTGTCATGTCACATGCGCTAAATATTGGCTTTGTCATAGGTGTGCCTGGACACCCCTTAGGAAACCCATAAATTAATGTCTGGCATGAGTCTGAAGCCCTTGGGCACATTGTAAAGGCTCTGCTTGCAAACAGGCCCAATCCTATAAAGCCAACACCAGGAATCTGGCTTTGGGAGTCTGTCAAGGCAGAGTTGTGCTGAGTCACAAATGATGCGTTCATCTATCCACACCAGATGTATTGATAGTGGCTGGCTAGATCCAGCTCTGCCTAATATGGACCCTAGGCAGATAGCCCCAGGCTGCTGTGACACCCCCCACCCCTGCCTGCCTTGGAGCCAGCTTCCTGTCCTGGGGTCCCCATCCCTGACTCTGCAGGGACTGGGTCTCTGCCAACCTTGATTAAGATCTGCAGATCCTCCAGGTCTTTCCCGTCCCACTTATCAAAAGGCTCCAGGAGCTGCAGACGCTGGCTGGTGGGGCTCACGTCCACCCGCTGCCCACTGCTATCCTGTGGGGGATGCTGGTAGGTGTCCTGCCCTGGGTCGAAATCCTGCAGAACAGCATGGGGACATATTAGGCACTGAATCCTCAATCCCCACATGATTCCCTGTGCTTCAAACCTCACTTACCCTCAATAACAGTGTTCCCCCCACCCCCCTATACACACACAAGAGGCCAGGCCCTGGTCCCATGCAGCCGGGCCAAGGCAGCTCTGTGGTGACTAGCCCCACAAAGTAGCAGCATCTGCTCACCGACTGGGGAAGCTCATCTGCATCTGGAGCCTCCAGCTTGAACTTCTTGCCATCCCTGCCTGTCAGGAAGTCAGTTTCTGGGTTGAACTTAAGAGTTCCTGCAATAGCCAGGGCTGTGACAATCTGAAATGGATGAGGCCAGTTAGCCAGTAAGCACCAACTACCACATCTTCACAGGCCCCTCTTTTTTAAAAAAACTTATTAGTGTGTGGTGTGATGTCTACAAGCAAGCCTGTGGAGGTCAAAAGATTAGTAGTATTCTCTCCTTTATGAAGGTTCCAAGGATCACATTGAGTCACCAGACTTCTGTGGCAGGGCCTCTATCCTCTATCCCTGAGCCATCTTTCTATCCTCTATCCCTGAGCCATCTTTCTACCCTCTATCCTCTATCCCTGAGCCATCTTTCTACCCTCTACCCTCTATCCCTGAGCCATCTTTCTACCCTCTACCCTCTATCCCTGAGACATCTTTCTATCCTCTATCCTCTATCCCCTGAGCCATCTTTCTGGCCCTTCACCTTATGTTTTGAGGCAGGATCTCTCACTGAACCTGGACTCCCCATGTGGTGAGGCTGTCTGGCCAAGCCCCAGGGATCCTCCCATCTATCTCCCCAGCACTGGGATTATAAGCAGGTGCTGTTTCCCTGTAGCCCCCACTGGGCTAGATCTCACTATGTAGATCAGCCTGGCTTCCAAGCCGTAGATACGCCTACCCGTGCCTCTGCCTGGGATTAGAGGCATGCGCTGCTGCCACCACACCCTACTTTTTTTTTTTTTAAACGGTGTTGGAGATCAAACTCCAACTGGACCATCTCCCTAGCCCTAGACTCCTCTGAGGCCAGAGCTGCAGGACTATCTTTGGGAGCAGGGGCCACTGGGCCTACAGAGGACTCAGGAACTTAAGATCTGCCTGACATCTACCATGGCTGCCAGGTCCCAAGCTTAGTGTTCTCGCCCAGGCTAGGCCATTATGTGTCCAGGCGTCCTAGACAGGACACAAAGGCCACAGTGCTGAAAATGCCCCAGCATGGCAGCAAAGAGAGCCACTTCCTTGCTTAGCAAGTCTGAGCACTTCCAGAACACTCAGTAAAAAGAGAATGGCCCTGTGCTAGTGACAGCTGAGGTGGAAGCCCGCTTGGTGCCTAGGCCCTTCAGCTGATTCAGTGCCAAAGTAACAGCAGGGCCACATTTTCACTGAGCCCAGAACTGCACTGCTATAGTCTCAGCTACACTGAAGGGGAGAGGAAGAACTGCAAGCGAGCACTCCACGTTTCCTCACATGACCTTGAAATAAGCAACTTCACGTTAGATGAAGGGTGCAGACTTTTTTTTTTTGGTCTTTTCGAGACAGGGTCTCCCTGTAGCCCCAGCTGTCCTGGAACTCACATTGTAGACCAGGCTGGCCTTGAACTCACAAAGATCCGCCTGCCTCTGCCTCCCAAGTGCTAGGATTAAAGGCGTGCGCCACCACGCCCGGCTGAAGGGTGCAGACTTATCCCAGGCAATGAGATTCCGTAGTCGATGCTCATAATCACTAGCACAAACACCTCAGGAACCAAGGGAGACCTAGGCAGTAGTCATCAAGACCCATGATTAACAACACAAGACCCCTGGCTCATGGCTGCTACCTGGGTAACTCATTCAGCAGTGATCACTGCTGGGTGGAGACTGACAGGAGAGCCTAATTTTTTTTTTTCTTTTTTTTTTTTAATTTTTTTTTTTTTTTTTTTTATTTATCTTTGTATGTGTATGAATGTACTGTCTGCATGCAGGTCTGTGCACCCGTGTCGTGCAATGCCGCGGAGGTCAGAAGAGGGTCTCGGATTCCCCTGGAACTGGAGTTCTCCTGGAATTGGAGTCACAGGCGGTTCTTAGCCGCCATGTGGGTGCTGGGGATCGAACCCGGGTCCTCTGCAAGAGCGTCGGTGCTCTTAACCGCTAGGCCATCTCTCCAGTCCCCTAATTTTTTTCTTCTATATGTTCCAGAGCAGCTAGTCTTCTGCTGACCTCTGACCCACCAGGAACAGGGCCCCAAGGTAGTCTCAGGCCACCACGACCTGAGCCGGCAGTCTCGGGCCACCACGACCTGACCTGGCAGTCTCACCTCTGGAGATGTGACAAAGGCATGGGTCTCAGGGTTCGCGTCGTTGCGGCCTGTGAAGTTCCTGTTGTAGGAGGTGACGATTGTGTTTTTTTCCCCCTTCTTGATGTCTTTCCTGACAGAGCAGAAGGGACAGGATTAGGGATATTGGACCTGGCCTTGTCACATGCCCTGTCCTGTGTCCAGGTGGGCTGGGTTCCTATTGTGGATGCTCAGGACAGCGTATGGGAAATGGAAAGCCTGAAAAGGAAACTTAAAGTCACTGGGCCTCACCTGAGACCACACAGAGGATAAGCAAAGTGCAGACCTGAGGCCCTGACCTGGAAGCTGCCTGCTTATACAGAGCCACCAGCTGCCCACGAGAATGCAGCCTTGTTAAGCTTCTCGGCAGCCTAGGCTTCAGCATCTGGTCGCTCAGGGCTACTGCAGGGTTCTTTTCCTTCCTGTTGCACAGCCCAGCTGTGCTTGGTGAGGGTTTCCAATGTGCAACAGTCCCCAGAGCACAAGGCCTTGGCCTAGAGTCTTTCCACCCAATTAAGATCTTCCCCTTATTTCTGCAGCTCTACACCCCAAGACATAGAGGCTAATAGCTCAGAGATGTACTGCTCACCTGTCCCACTGCCCAATACAAGGGCCACAGGCATTGGCTAAGACGATGCCACCCACATCCCTTAGGATCTGTGCCTGCAGGGGAGAAAAAGAGGATAGGAAGCATCAGGTGGGTGCAGAGCTGATGGGAAAGGTAAGGCAGCAGCCTGGAGGAAGAATGGCTGCATCTGCACTGCCTTGGCCCAACAGGCTGTGACTTATCCCATCCTGAAGCACATTAGCATCAGGACACGAAGCCAGTGGCCGGCACAGGTGACACTCACGTAGCCGTCCCGCTCAATGGTGGCGCGGATCTGCTCAGAGCCTGGTGTGATGGTGAACTGGGATTTGCACTTGAGTCCGTGGGCCAGTGCCTGCTTGGCCACAGCTGCTGACCGCCCCATGTCCTCATAGCTTGAATTGGTGCAGCTGCCAATCAAACCTGGTATGTTGTGGGTGGTGGAGTCAGAGGTCAGGAGATTGTGACCATCGGTTTCTGCCTGACCTCCAGCTACCCTGACCCCCAGCTACCCTGACCTCCAGCTATCCTGACCCCCAGCTACCCTGACCCCCAGCTACCCTGACCCCCAGCTACCCTGACCCCCAGCTACCCTGACCCCCAGCTACCCTGACCCCCAGCTATCCTGACCTCCAGCTACCTTGACCTGGTACAGTTTGCCTATAATCTGGGACAGAGATTGTTTTTAATAGACATGCTGGAATGACCCAAGTAAGTACAAACAATAAAAAGTAAGCTACTCATTACCTAGTCCTTCTGTAGCCACTGAACAGAGTCAGCAATGCAGTCCACTGAACACAGGTCAGCAGTGCAGCCCACTGAACAGAGTCAGCAATGCAGCCCGCTGAACACAGGTCAGCAGTGCAGCCCACTGAACACAGGTCAGCAGTGCAGCCCACTGAACACAGGTCAGCAGTGCAGTCCACTGAACACAGGTCAGCAGTGCAGCCCACTGAGCACATGTCAGCAGTGCAGTCCACTGAGCACAGGTCAGCAGTGCAGCCCACTGAACACAGGTCAGCAGTGCAGTGCACTGAACACAGGTCAGCAGTGCAGTCCACTGAACACAGGTCAGCAGTGCAGCCCACTAAACACAGGCAGCAGTGCAGCCCACTAAACACAGGCAGCAGTGCAGTCCACTGAACACAGGTCAGCAGTGCAGTCCACTGAACACAGCAGTACAGTCCACTGAACACAGGTCAGCAGTGCAGTCCACTGAACACAGGTCAGCAGTGCAGTCCACTGAACACAGGTCAGCAGTGCAGTCCACTGAGCACAGGTCAGCAGTGCAGCCCACTGAGCACAGGTCAGCAGTGCAGCCCACTGAGCATAGGTCAGCAGTGCAGTCCACTGAACACAGGTCAGCAGTGCAGTCCACTGAACACAGGTCAGCAGTACAGTCCACTGAACACAGGTCAGCAGTGCAGTCCACTGAACACAGGTCAGCAGGGTAGTCAACTGAACACAGGTCAGTAGTGCAGTCCACTGAACATATATTAGTAGTGCAGTCCACTGAACACAGCAGTGTAGTCCACTGAACACAGGTCAGCAGTGTAGTCCACTTGCACACCAGTTTCCTACACGTGCACCCTAAAGGGCTTTATCTACTGATTTTTTGGAGACAGGTTCTCATGTAGCCTAGGTTGGCCTTGAGCTCATTTTTAGCTGAGGATGGCCTTAAACTCCTAATCCTCCTACCTCTCTTAAGTGCTAAGATTATGGGCAGATGCCATACCCAGCTTCAAAGGGCTGATATTAACATGTTAGCAATGAACCTGCTTTGTAGAGGCTGATTGTAAGCTAACTTCTTGTACACTTAACAGCATTTTCTGTTTTCTCTATGGCTTTACAGAGAAACAAGACTTCCTTTTTTTGTAGGGGGATCTTTTTGGGACGGGGTCTCCCTTTAGCCTGAGCTGTCCTGGAACTCACTATGTAGACCAGGGTGGCCTTGAACTCACAGAGATCCACCTGCCTCTGCCTCCTGACTATTGGGATTAAAGGTGTGTGTTACCACATCTGGCTAAAAGCTTGTTTATTTAAAAGGTTAGTAAAACTGATTGATAGCATACTGTCTATAGATATTAAAAGTCCCTCTTATCAATGCATCAATTTACTTTCTTTTTTAAAAAATTTTATTTATTTCTGTATGTGTATGAATGTACTGTCTGCATGCAGGTTTGTGCACCTGTGTCGTGCAATGCCGAGGAGGTCAGAAGAGGGTGTTGGATTCCCCTGGAACTGAAGTTCTCCTAGGATTGGAGTTTTGGACGGTTCTCGGCCGCCATATGGGTGCTGGGAATCGAACCTGGGTCCTCTGTAAGAGCAGTCGGCGCTCTTAACCGCTAGGCCATCTCTCCAGCCCCAACTTACTTTCTAATTATGAAACCATCAATGATTTTTTAAAAATCTACTTCAAGCTTTGAAGAGTGAGCTTTTAATAGAATATTATTTAATGTCAGGCAATATAGAAAGCTCTTCTTACTCTTGCAGATAATTCTGAAGGCTGATGATCATTCCTGACTTACAGATGGGGAACCAGGCAGAGAGGAAGCAGGCAGGAAGAGCCAGGACTCGAACTTGTGACTCCAAGCTCTAGGCTCTGCACAGCCAACCACTACCTCTAGACTATGGGAGATGCCAGGGACGCCAGCATGCCAGTGAGTGAGCCACACAAAGGATGTAAAACAAGGCAACCTGGCTGGTGTGATTTGTCTTTGAAAAGTAAGCGGGCGCTGGAGAGGTGGCTCAGTACTGGAGTGGAGCTGGGTTCAATGCCCAGCACCCTCATGGCAGTTCACAACTGCCCCAAACTCCAGTTCTAGGGTATCCAATGCCCTCTTCTGGTCTCCGCAGGTACTGTGCAACATGGGTGTACTTACATGCAGACAGTACAGTCATACACATAAAATTAAAAAATAATAATACTAAAAAAAAAGAAAAAGAAGTATGTTTACATGAAACTGTTCATGTAGTGCATGGTGATGTATAGCTTTAAAACCAGCACTCAGGAGGCAGAGGCTAGCCTAGTCTGTGAGTTTAAGGCCAGTCTAGTCTATGTAGCGAGTTCCAGACCAGCCAGGGATACAGTGAGATCCTGACTCTAAATAAATAAAAAATACATGTTCACACACAGAGTAATACAGTGCTACTCAAAGAACTTGTTTCTGGCTAAGGGTCAAGGTTAGAGGTGTTTAAAAGTATTGTGAATGTTCTCTACAGTCAGTATGTGTTCTTTTTATACCAGTCTGAAGTAATTTTTTTTTTTTTACTGCAGATAGTGCCTGCTTCCGAAAGCAGCATCATGTGCACAGGTGACTCTGCACAGCTTGGAGCAGAGCTGCTGGCCTAGACATCTACTACATCATCTACTACGTGATCAGATGGAAGGTACTCACCCACACGGATGTCCAGAGGCCAGCCTTCTTTCTCGGCTACATCCCCTACTTCCGCCACAGGGTGAGCCAGGTCAGGGGTGAAGGGCCCATTAATGTGTGGCTTCAGCTGAAGAGACGGGGCAAGGAGCAGAGAGAGGTGGAAACCAGTTTGGGAGTGAGGACAGACTCGGCTCACAGACTCCCCCAGGCCTCTCTACAGAGTGAGGTGGCTCCTAGTGTCATGACTCAAACTTTGCCAAGGGAGAGAGGTGAGGTGTGCAGTAGGGTGGGTCACACAGCTGCACTGCTGCAGCCTTGCCAGGCTGGCCTTACCCTGACCCTGTGCACACAGGAGTTGAAGCTTAGAAGTGATATGCCCCTCTCCTGTAACTGGGTCACATAACTGGGAGATGGCACTGCCATAAAAGGATCAGGGCCACCTGTCTCACAAGTCCATCATTTCTTAAATTCATCTGCTTTTGGACAAGTTGGGTCTGGTGGCGTAGGCCTGGAATCCCAGCTACTTGAGAGGCTGAGGCAAAAGGATCAAGAGTTTACAGCCTACCTGGGCTACAGAGTGAGGTCAAGGCCAGCCTGAGTAACTTAGTAAGACCTTGTCCAAAACAAAAAGAGGGACAGGAAAGTGTTAAGTGGTAGACAGCTTCCCCAGTATTTGAGAGGTCAAAAAATCAGACCAGAGTACGCAGGGACTGAGTCGGACCACCAGTGTCACTATTGGAATCTTCTGACAAACATGGACTGGCCAGATAGATGCCTTTCATGTGTGAGGACTCACGGCATAGCAATGTGTCTGGCATACTGAAATCTTTCTTTTTTTTTTTTTTTTTTTTTTTTTTTTTTTTTTTTTGTTTTTTAATGTATTGTCTGCATGCAGGTCTGTGCACCCGTGTCGTGCAATGCCGCGGAGGTCAGAAGAGGGTCTCGGATTCCCCTGGAACTGGAGTTCTCCTGGAATTGGAGTTACAGACGGTTCTTAGCCGCCATGTGGGTGCTGGGGATCGAACCCGGGTCCTCTGCAAGAGCGTCGGTGCTCTTAACCGCTAGGCTATCTCTCCAGCCCCCATACTGAAATCTTTCAAGGTGACTGTTACCACATAAATGAGCCTATTTAATTTCCACACCTGCCTTAGGCTTCCCACGTGATAAAGTGAGACCCACAAAAGCTGACCAGCCTGCCTAGAGCCACAGAGCCAGGACTGGCATTGACCTTCAGGCAGCCGGGACCCTGTGGCTCTGGAGGGCTTTCCTCCAGCTCTCTGAGCAGCTTCTGCTCTGGGCTGCAGGCCTTAGGGTGCCAAATCCACCACAACCTTGAACTCATAACAAGGTGAGTCCCCAGGGCAAAGCCTCTGGGGCTCCACTAGAGGAGGGGAGGGGCTAATGGACAAGGATGTCTGTCTCACTCTCCTAGCTGTACCTCATCTCCCTTTATCCTTATTTCTGCTTGAACCAAGGGCCAAAACCTTGCTGGGTGTGCTGGCAGGACCACCCCTTCCCCAATTTCCAGGGCCCAAAGGTAAAGTCCCACCCCCAGAAATCTCCAGAACCCGGCTCCCTTCTCACCTCACTGAGGTTAATTTCAATCACTTGGTCGTACTGGCAGCCAGCATCAGGCACCAAGTGATCCTTGAACTCTTCAGCTAGATTGGCAATGTCTAGAAGCAACAAGGGAGAGGAGTAAAGTAGAAGCTGGTCCTGAGATTTTGCTTATCTGTCCTGCGCCAATTACTTGCCACCTGCTAAACAGCAGGCTCCATCCAGGCTCTGACTAAGCCATCAGAGGAACAAAGCCAGCAGCACAGGGCAGTGTCCTGCCAGCCAGAGCTCCGCCTCCTGAAGAGGCGTCAGTGAAGCGAGGAGGACAAGACAGGATATGGGGGTAGAGAGGAAATATCCAGAACAGCTTCTAGGCTGGCCCAACTGTTAGCAACCCTCCAGCTACAGCTTTCCAAGTGCTGGGATTACAGGCAGGTGCCATGGCGCCTGCTTGAAAAGCAGAATTTTGAGGAAGTCACTGGCTGAAGAAAAAGTAAAGGGGGTGCTCCCTGCTCCCCAGGCCCCAAGCTCTGCTGTGCACTCACCCAACTCCCCAGGGCCTAAGCTCTGCTGTGCACTCACCCTGCTCCCCAGGGCCCCAAGCTCTGCTGTGCACTCACCATGCTCCCCAGGGCCCCAAGCTCTGCTGTGCACTCACCCTGCTCCCCAGGATCCCTAAGCTCTGGTGTCCACTCACCATGCTCCCCAGGATCCCTAAGCTCTGGTGTCCACTCACCATGCTCCCCAGGATCCCTAAGCTCTGGTGTCCACTCACCCTGCTCCCCAGGATCCCTAAGCTCTGGTGTCCACTCACCATGCTCCCCAGGGCCCCTAAGCTCTGGTGTCCACTCACCATGCTCCCCAGAACCCCTAAGCTCTAATGTCCACTCACCATGCTCCCCAGGATCCCTAAGCCCCAGTCCCTACCTACTTACCCACACTCTCCTCTTTCTAAGCTCTAGCCCTTATTTCCTCCTCTGAGCTTTAAATAAACCAAACTAGAAGCTCGGGGAGGCTGGTTCTTGACCAGTGTTTTTCCTCTCTCTGTTGTGAAGCAGTCATAAAGAAAAGAGCCATGTCATTTCAGAACTTCCTGTAGGGAGCACTGAGGACTAGGCCAAAAAGGATTAGAATTTAGGCACCTTTCACCCGAAACTAAATTCTTGCCCTGTGGCAGGAATTCTGAATTTGGATGTCAGAGCATTCCAGAGGCTGAAGAGGGCAGCAGATACCACAATCAGAAGTAGCTGTACACATGTAGCTTGTCCTCCACCCAGGGTGCAGGCTGAGGACTCTGTCCTCACAGGAAAGGAGCCTAGTACGACTGCCCACACCACTCGGCCCCACCAGCTCACCTGTACGGCCTGTCTTGCTCAGGTACTTCTTCATCCTGTGGTTGTAGGGGAACACTGATGTGGTGGCCCCAATTTCTGCACCCATGTTGCAGATCGTTGCCATGCCTGTGGAGACGGAGCCCATGAGGCTGGCCGGCAGCTAGGCATAGGCCTGGCACCTGCCAGGTGGACACGCACTTTGTACACCAGGACCTACATGACTTCCTTCCTGGTTCACAAGGCAACAGGCTCTCATCCCTCAAAGCCCAGGATGAGAAATGAGGCCCGTGAAGGGAGGCTCCAAGGTTCGGTCTCCACAATTGGGTATGAGCTCAGGGCCTCGCTTTCTTGCTCAGCAGAGGAGACACCCATCATGTGCTTAAGCTGGACATGGCCAGCTGCTGCCCAGCAGTTATTATCTGCTTTGCAGGTGAAAGAACCTACACAAGATCATGCATAAACAAATAAACACAGACATTGACATTCAGGCCTAGTCTGTCTGCCTGGGGTCCTGCCCTCTTCTGAAGTTTTTTTGTTTTGAGCAATAAGAATGGAATAAATTGTGTAGAGAGCACATGCCTGATGTCCCACTACTTGGGAGGTGGAGACGTGAGCCTGCTGGAGCCGAGGAGTTTATGATCACCTGGGCAACAAAGTGACATTCCACCTCAAAAAAGAATGGACTGGGTCCACTGTCAGACCAGGGCATCTTGTAGCACTGATGCTACAAGGTACGACTCATAGAGGCCTTGGCTTCTATCAGGGCCTGTTACTAACTTTGTGGATGAGCTGTGCCATGGTAGTAAAAGTGAGCTTTCATTATTTGAGGGGCTACTGTGGAGTCTCTGGGATTCTTACTCGTCATTCAAGGCAGCCCAGTGTGAGCCCCAGTAGCAGAAGCTATTGGTGTGGCTCTCAACTCAGAGTGGCCATGGGAAGTGACTGCTTCCTTAAGGAGGTTTTCAGTTATTCTACTGGATCAACAAGAGACCTAGACAACATCCAAGGCTCCTACCTGGCTACGACCTGCCCTCCGTGTCTACCTGGCTACTGCCTGCAGAGCCTCAAGGAAAGGGCACTTGCTGCTTTTGCTGCAGGCCCCTCACACCCAGCCACTGCATGGGGCCATCCCTACCGGTACAGGAGATGGAGTCTACACCAGGCCCATGGTACTCCACAATGGCACCCGTGCCACCTTTCACTGTGAGGATGCCTGCCACTTTCAGGATCACATCTTTGGGTGAGGTCCAACCAGAGAGGGAACCCGTCAGCTTCACACCAATCACCTGAAAAGGAAGAACAGTGACAGGCTCTGTGAGCCATAAGCCAAGATCCTGCCAGGAGTCAAGGACGCTATGGCACCCTGCTTCTCTTTTTCATCTGTGTGTCTCCCCAGAACAAAGTTGAGCCTGACCTCAGCCTTTCTGAACCCACAGTTCTGAAGCCATCCCCACTAACCAGCCCAGGACAGTCTTTCCCTAGCCCTCACCTTAGGACACTTCAGCTCCCAGGGGATTCCAGCCATGACATCCACTGCATCAGCACCCCCAACTCCAATACAGATGCCTCCCAGGCCACCACCATTGGGGGTGTGGGAGTCAGTGCCAATCAGAAGAACTCCAGGGTAGGCATAGTTCTCCAAGATGATCTGGAAAAGAATCCAAGATCTTAAACTTTTAAGCCTTCAGCACAATGAAGTGGGACCCAAAAAAGATCTACAGAGCTGCCATCCATTAATACCAGCCACCCAGCCATGCCCAGGTATCCCTCAAGTATGCAAGTGGGGGCAGCCTCATTTAATACAGTCCACTCTATCTTTTGCAACCTAGGCTCGTGAGTAACTCTGATAGTTCTTGCTGCATGACTTGGGACTATAGAAGCCTCCCTGTGCCTCAGTTTCCTCATTTGTAGTATAGTAATAAAAACAACCAGACATATTAATCCCAGGATACGGTAAGAACCATATACTGACATATGTAAGAGTGTGCCCTGCGCCAGACATGGTGGTGCATGCCTTTAATCCCAGTACCAAGGAAGCAGAGGCAGGCAGATCTCTGTCAGACCAAGGCCAGCCTGGTCTACATAGTGAGTTCCAGGCCAGCTTGGGCTATAGGAGACCCTGTCACAAAAAACAAAAATGTGTCCTGTGATGCCTGGAACAAGAGTTACAGCTACTGTGGTGACTGTCGGGTGCTGGTGTACCTCCCTGGCTTCTGATCAGGACAGACCGTTCTGTAACGGACTGGCTTCAACCCCCACAGGACACCCAAGGAAGATGTACGCGAATGCAGTGAGCACACAAAACACGAGCCTCTCCATTGTCTGAGAAGTGCAGGTGCTTCCCGAGTCTCGGCACCTGGAGATGGCACTGAGAACGGAAGCAGCTTGCCTATCACCTGTCTTGTTTGCAGAGCCACCTTCATCAAAGCTCTATCAAGCTGGGAAGGCCAAGGGATGAGTGTTCTCACAAAACATTGGGCGAGAAGGCAGTAGAGGTGTGGGGTCAGTAGCACATATGTCCTACCCACCGTCCAGGCCCTCCAAGGTCCAGGACACCTGAAAAGGTCCCTCTAGCAAGGCTAAGTGTCTAATATACCCGGGGCCTGAATTTTGGCCCCATCACCTGCTAGTAGTTGTGAGGTCTTGGACAAGACATTTAACCTCTCAAAACCTCTGCTTCCTCTTCTATAAAAACAGCTGGTAACAGTGCCGGCTCAATAGATCACTGTGACCACTAAGGGAGAGGCAATATTTTATTATTTTTCACCAAGATCCTCAACTGAGGTCTGCTGTTCATTGTCTGATGAAGCTAACCTACTCATGGATACCAGGAAGAACAAAGGAGATCGGAAGTGTGAGAAACATTTAGCACTGACTGTGGGCAGGTTCCCTGGAACATCACAGAAACCCAGATCCCTGTCCTGAGTGAGGCATCTGCCCATGGACTTAGCATGGCATGAAGGGCTGTGGAAAAGGTTGAAGACCTAGCTCTTCCCCAGAGTGGCAGCTCCCCTTCCCATATATCAGCCATATGCAAAGATTTGACACTAGTTAATCTCTAAAAATCCCCAAGATTGTAAAGGAATCCCAAAGGGGTGATACAAGGAATTCAGAGTGATGAATGTGGTGTAGACACACGTGTAGTCCATGTCCATGAGGAGCAGTTACTATAGACTGGAGGACTTGCAGCACTCTCTTAGGCTCAGTGGTAAACTGTCCAGGGTAGGCAGTGTCCAGCATCATGACAACTGGCTATGACAGTGACATCACCAGATTATGAGGTAAGCATTGAGAAGAAGTATATGGTTTTTGTTGGTTTTTTTTGTTGTTGTTGTTCTTTTGTTTGTTTTTGGTTTGTTTTTTTTTTTTGTTTCTTTTGTTTGTTTTTTGTTTTTGTCTTTTTGAGACAGGGTCTCCCTATAGCCCCAGCTGTCTTGGAACTTGCTATGTAGACCAGGTTGACCTTGAACTCACAGAGATCTGACTGCCTCTGCCTCCTGAGTGCTGGGATTAAAGGTGTGCACTATCACACTTCTTTGTTTTTGAGGCAGTACTGCTATTGAGCCCAGGCTGATCCTGAACTCTTAATTCCTCTTGCCTCAGTCTCCCAAGTGCTGGAATTACAGACATATGCCACCATACCCAGCAGAGAAGTATATTTGTAACACTAGAAATTTAACCATCTATGCACACACCACACACAAACATTAAGGACCAATTCTGTATTCACCTGGTCCCAACCTCAAAGCCAAAAAGGAATATAAGCAAGCCAGAGCCTGTGTCTACAGAGCACATGACACACCAAAGAGTGTACTGGGCATAGGACATAGTTCAAAGGGCTTCACAGAGGATCACAGGAGAAGTTGGATGCAGGGTGTGGAAAAGCCAGGGAGGCCAAACAAGCACTAGAAAGCGAAGATGCGGAGCAACAGGATCTGCAAAGTCAACGGGACAGACAGAGTCTGGGGTTTGGTTTGGATGAAAGTGCTGACAGCCTGGTGCTGATGGAGAGAGGAGTGAAGCTCGCACGGTGCTGGGAATGCTCCTTTTCTGGTTTTTGTTTGTTTGTTTGTTTGTTGTGTATGAATGCTATGCCTGCATGTGTGTAAGTGTACCCATGTTGTGCAACACCCATGATGAACAGAATAGAGTATTGGATCCCCTGGACCTGGAGTTATGGACAGTTGTTAGCTGCCATGTAGGTCCTGGGAATCAAACCCAGGTCCTCTGCAAGAACAGCTAGTGCTCTTAACTGCTGCACCATCTCTCCAGCCCCATAGAAGATGTTCTTTTTCAATAACATACTGAATGCTTAGTAGAGTCTAAGGGCAGGTGTGACCAGCCATCACAGCCCCAAGGTTTGGCCTAAGGGCTACCAAAGAGGCCTGGGCCTTTGTACTGAAGTGGAATGGGAGGCAGTTGGCTTGGGTGCCCACCATAACAAAAGGCCAAAGCTGGTCCTTGTGCCTTTGTACCTACTTCGGAGAGGCTCACTGGTCCTTGCAGGCAGTGTGACCTTGCACTCTAGCAGCCCTGTTCTAGTAAGGAAAGTGTGAAAGGGCAATGCAGTGATCCATTATTGGCTCTAGTCTCTGAGATGGGAGCCAGGCAGGGTCAGATGACAGCTTGAGTCAGCTCCTCTGCACGGAAGCAGGCACCAAAGCCTGGGATGGAGAAAAGTCACCTTGGAAATGCTGAGGTTTCACACAAAAAGGACAGATATTAATGAACACACAGCAGGCTATGACTTCAGCAGTCCACTAGATGGAAGAAAATCACTTACCTCCCTGAAAACACAGACAGACAGACAGACAGACACACACACACACACACACACACACACACACACACACCCCAAGAAAGGAGCTTACAGAGGCAGTTTTAGCTGTTTAGAAAGGGATTCAGCTAGATGTGGTGGTGCATGCCTTTAATCCCAGCACTTGGAAGGCAGAGGCAGGCAGATCTCTGTGAGTTCAAGTCCAGCCTGGTCTACAGAGAAAGTTCCAGGACAGCTGGGGCTACAGGGAGACCCTGTCTCAAAAATACAAAAAAACAAAAAGGAATATTAAAATGTGAGTAATAACAGCTCAGAACTTGGGCCTGGAGAGATGGCTCAGCACTGGCTGGTCTTGGAGAAGATGGCTTCCAGCCATCTGAAACACAAATTGGGATCTGACACCCTCTTCTGGCTTCCACAGTCATGGCTCACATGTGGTTCACTTACTATATACAGGGAAAACTCTCTCTCTCTCTCTCTCTCTCTCTCTCTCTCTCTCTC
>VZQC01002975.1:745014-774043 GCA_009823505.1 Rhizomys pruinosus | reverse complement strand
TCTGTATGTGTATGAATGTACTGTCTGCATGCAAGTTTGTGCACCCGTGTCGTGCAACGCCGCACAGTTCAGAAGAGGGTCTCGGATTCCCCTGGAACTGGAGTTCTCCTGGAATTGGAGCTTCAGGCGGTTCTCAGCCGCCATGTGGGTGCTGGGGATCGAACCCGGGTCCTCTGTAAGAGCGGTCGGCGCTCTTAACCCTAGGCCATCTCTCCAGCCCCGGATCAGCAGTTTTAAAGTGCTGGCTGCTCTTCCAGAGGACTGGGGTTCAGTTCTCAGCATCCACATGGTGGCTAACAACTGTCTATTAACTCTAGTTCCAGGGGATCCAATGTGCTCTCGTGACCTCCATAGGCATTGTACAACACAGATACATTTATATACACGCAGGCAAACACATATATAAAATAAAAGTAAACAAATTTAAATTTTATTTTAAAGATTTACTATGGAAGCCGGGTGTGGTGGCGCACACCTTTAATCCTAGCACTTGGGAGGCAGAGGTAGGCAGATCTCTGTAAGTTCAAGGCCAGCCTGGTCTACAGAATGAGTTCCAGGTCAGTTGGGGCTACAAGGAGAACTTATCTCAAAAAAACACCAGAAAACACCAAAAAAAAAAAAATTACTATGGAATTAACTTCATTGATACAATGCCTGCCTAGCACCTACTAGGCCTCAGATTCAACCTCTAGAATCACAAAAATTGAATATAATAATTTTTTTGAGACAAAGTCTTATATATAGCCAAAGCTAGCTTAGAACTCACAGCAGTCCTCTTGCCTCAGTCTCCCAACTACTGAAACTGTGTGACCAACACTCAGTTTACTACTGTATTAATGTCTTTTACGAACATTCCATTTGTTGTCTATGTATGTACATATACACAATGTACTCTGCCACAGTGTGCATACAGAGGTCAGAGGACAACTTGCAGGAGTCTGTTCTCTCCTTCCCCCATGTGGGTCCTGGGGACTGAACTCAGGTAGTCTGGCTTGACAGCAAGGACCTTTACCCAATGGATCATCTTGTCAGCCCATGAGTTAACATTTTAATTATTTTTATAGTGCTGGGATTGAACCCAAGACCTTACGTATGCTGGACAAATGTTCTACCACTGAGCTACTTCACTAGCCCAGTGTCTTAATATTTCTTTTCATTTTTTTTTTTTTATAATGTGGTTAAAACTTCCATAGTTCTTTCTTTGAGGCTTCGGAAGTGCATGCAGCATCACATCTGTATTCATCCTGCTATAAAATCATACACCAAAGCATCATTCTCTTTTTTTGTTGTTGTTATTTTGGTATTTTTGAGACAGCGTCTCCCTTTAGACCTAGCTGGCCTGGAGCTCACTCTGTAGACCAGGCTTGCCTTGAACTCACAGAGATCCACCTGCCTCTGCCTCCCAAGTGCTAGAATTAAAGGCGTGCGCCAACCACGCTCGGCTTATCATCATTCTCTTTGTAACTGCAACGTGATATCCGTTCATCAGTTTCATCCACACATCCCTTTTATCCCAGCCTCTGATGATTAGGATTTAACTCTAAGTCTTTGTGTGTGTGTGTGTGTGTGTGTGTGTGTGTGTGTGTGTTAATATTTTCAAAGCACCAGGTCTAGCACCTGATACACAGCACAACCATCAAACACCAGCCACCCATGCAACTTGTGGGGAAAAACATAAATCACACATTTGTGATGAAGCTCAGCCATAGATCCTGGATTCCCCAACACCACATACAAAGTACTACTGGGACTACAGGTATTTGTCAACCTAAATTCTCTACCTTCCTCTCAGCATGTATTCAATCAACCCCATTCCTCTGCAGGCCTAGAACATGCTTTCTGGTTACCTGCACACAGCCTAGTCTCAGGGCCCTTGCAAAGGCAGGCTAAGTGTTGCTTTACCTGATGAATGATTCCAGATCCAGGCCTCCAGAAACCCACGCCATATTTGGCACCTGCAGTTGCCAGGAAATTATACACTTCCTGGTTTATGTCCTATTAAAATAAGCCAAAAACCAGAACATTAGTTCCACAATCTGATCTGGGGTGACCCTTTACACCACACCCCCTCATGGTGCTAAAATGCTGCCATCTTGAAGACAGGTCCTCTCCTGCAGAGCTTCTCAAAATAATTCCAGAAGGGTCTGTCTGGGCCTGTAGTTTCAGCTGGCAGACCCAGGGAGCAGACGGCTTCAGTCCCACGACCCTGGCCAGCAGGTGGGTCTGGGACAAGTCCCTGCTCTGTACTTCAGTTTCCTCTCAGAAGGAACTGGGCTAAATAACTGACAGAGGTTTTTCTGGCTCTCAAGTCTCCAGCCAAGGCCAGCACTGAAGGGGTGTGCCATGCATGGCAGCATGGAACAGGATGGGCACTGAGAGCGTGGGAGACTACCAGGGAAGAATGGGACCAAGTGGACATCCTGGTCTTATGTGGTTCTGTAGTTGCTGCTTCTCCATTGAGCCTTAGGTCCCTCTGTTATCTCAGCTGATATAATGCAACCATGGAAAAGGCACTGCAGTGTGCCAAACAGCTTCACAACCCACTTAAAAAATGGGATAAGATGGGGCTGGAGAGATGGCCTAGCGGTTAAGAGCGCCGACTGCTCTTGCAGAGGACCCAGGTTCGATCCCCAGCACCCACATGGCGGCCGAGAGCCGTCTGAAACTCCAATTCCAGGAGAACTCCAGTTCCAGGGGAGTGCGACACCCTCTTCCGACCTCCGCGGCGTTGCACGTCACGGGTGCACAGACTTGCATGCAGACAATACATTCATACACATACGGAAATAAATAAAATTTAAAAAAAATTTAAAAAATGGGATAAGACTGCAATCCAATCTATTTTATAGACGCAAAAACAGAGGCTTAGGTGAGGCCTGTCCAACCACAGAACTGGAGAGCTATAATCTGACATAAACCAAAGCTGCTGCCTCTGGGAAGGGTATAAGACTCCACCTGAGAGCACCTAGCCAGTGTCATCAGGTAACAGGTGCTCAGTACTTGGTAGTATGTTCAATGGGCCCCAAATGAAAGGCTGCCAAGTGCACCACCACTCTGAAAAAGACGTGACTACTTGTTCTTATTCAGCCTGTCATTTGAAGGCCATACTGCACAGCTGCTATGAAGCTAGGCTTTATCTGAAGATGCGGCATGTCCTTGAACAAGGGAGTCTGACCACTGACAGGAGGGACAGTAGATTCTAGTGTCATAAGGGAGGAAACAGGAAGTGAGACCTGCCACCCTAGGGCACAGCTGTGCTTCCTGGCAGAGAAGTGATGTGCCGTCAGCTCTGCAGATGCTCAAAAAATACTCTGAAAACCACTTCATTTAAACTCCCATCAGCCAGGACATCCTGAGGCCCATTTGATTTCCCTAGGTAAAAGAATGATAGATAACTTGTGTCCCCAGAGCAATCTCTTTCAAATTAATTTTTTTTTTTCTTTTTGAAACAGGGTTTCCCTATAGTCCCAGCTGTCCTGGAACTCACTCTGTAGATCACGCTGGCCTTGAACTCACAAGAGATCCGCCTGCCTCTGCTTCCCGAGTGCTAGGATTAAAGGCATGCGCCACCACACTCGGCTTAAAGAAGGTTCTTAGCCACCATGTGGGTGCTGGGAATCAAACCCGGGTCTTCTGCAAGAGCAGCTGGTGCTTTTATCTGCTGAGCCATCTCTCCAGCCCCCTCAATTTTTTATTTTACTTTTTTTTGTCTTTTTGAGACAGGGTCTCCCTGTAGCCCCAGCTGTCCTGGAACTCACTCTGTAGACCAGGCTGGCCTTGAACTCACAAAGATATGCCTGCCTCTGCCTCCCGAGGCTAGGATTAAAGGCGTGCGCCACCACGCCCGGTACCAGCCCCCTCAAATTAATTCTTAACACATTGGCTTTGTCCTTTAAAAAATCAGTCAGTTGGGGCTGGAGAGATGGCCTAGCGGTTAAGAGCGCCGACTGCTCTTGCAGAGGAACCGGGTTCGATCCCCAGCACCCACATGGCGGCCGAGAGCCGTCTGAAACTCCAGTTCCAGGAGAACTCCAGTTCCAGGGGAATCCGAGACCCTCTTCTGACCTCCGCGGCATTGCACGACACGGGTGCACAAACCTGCATGCAGACAGTACATTGATATACATACCGAAAAAAAAAAAAAAAAAAAGAAAGGAGGGATATGCTTCAGTTCTACAGTTCAGGCCAGCGTAGGGCTGCAGGAGACCCCGGTCTCAACAAAATCACAACACAATCACAGCCACAAACACAACACACAACACACACACACACAAAGAACACGGAGGAGCGGATATGTTCTTATATAGATTGTAAGAGTCTCTGGCTAGGGCCCAGGGCCCAGAGACACAGAGTAATCTATCTAGAGTCAGAGAGAGTCCAGGCTGTTTAGGTTGCAACTATGGCATCGCTTTGTGATGGGCGGTGCCACCACAGAGCAGGAGGGGCCACTCACCCTCCCACAGGCATGCATTTGCATCCAGACTCCTACCCTGGATCCCAATTTCATGACTGACTGATTTTTTTTTTTTGTATGTGTATGAATGTACTGTCTGCATGTAAGTTTGTGCACCCGTGTCGTGCTTATGGCCGCGGGAGGTTCCAGAAAATGGTGTCGGATTCCCTGGAACTGGAGTTCTCGCTAGAAATTTGGGAGTTTAAAGACAGTTCCTAGCCGCCATGTGGGTGCTGGGCGTCGAACCCAGGTCCTCTGGCCAAGAGAGTCGTGCTTTTACTGAACCTGCTAGGCTATCTCTCCAGCCCCGCATGACTGACTGTTTTTTGCTTCTTTTTTTTTTTTTCTTTTTTTTTATTTTTTATTTATTCGTATGTGTATATGCAATGTCTGTCGCATCGCAGGTTGTGCACCCGTGCTCGTGGCAATGCCGCGGAGGTCAGAAGAGGGTCTCCGGATTCCCCTGGAACTGGAGTTCTCCTTGGAACTGAGTTTCAGACGGCTCTTCGCGGCCGCCATGTGGGTGCGGTGGGGATCGAACCCGTTTCCTCTGCAAGAGCAGTCGGCGCATCTTAACCTGCTAGGCACATCTCTCCAGCCCCAACTGACTCGATTTTAAAGACAAAGCCAATGTGATTAAAAATTAATTTTGGAAGGGGGGCTGTTACCAGGGCGGTGGTGGCCACGCACTTAATCCTAGCACTCGGGACGGCAAGGCAGGCATATCTTACTTGTGAGTTCAAGCGCGAAAGCCTGGTCTTACAGTAGTGTGAGTTCCAGGACAGCTGGGCCTACCGGGAGACCCTGCCTCAAAAAGACAAAAAAAAGTAAAAAAATGAAAAAATTGTAGGGGGCCTGGAGAGAGGCTCAGCAGATAAAAGAACCAGCTGCCTGTCTTGCAAGAAGACCCGGGTTTGATTCCACCACCACATGGTGGCTAAAAACCTTCTTTAAGCCCGGTGGGTGGCGCATGCTTTAATCCCTAGCACTCGGGAAGCAAGGCAGCGGATCTCTTGCTGAGTTCAGGCCAGCGTGATCTACAGCAGTGAGTTCCAGTGCACAGCTGGACATAGGGAAACCCTGTATTTAAAAACAAAAAACTGAAAAAAAAAATTAATTTGAAAAAGAGATTGCTCTGGGGACACAAGTTATCTATCATTCTTTTACCTAGGGAAATCAAATGGGCCTCAGGATGTCCTGGCTGATGGGAGTTTAAATGAAGTGGTTTTCAGAGTATTTTTTGAGCATCTGCAGAGCTGACGGCACATCACTTCTCTGCCAGGAAGCACAGCTGTGCCCTAGGGTGGCAGGTCTCACTTCCTGTTTCCTCCCTTATGACACTAGAATCTACTGTCCCTCCTGTCAGTGGTCAGACTCCCTTGTTCAAGGACATGCCGCATCTTCAGATAAAGCCTAGCTTCATAGCAGCTGTGCAGTATGGCCTTCAAATGACAGGCTGAATAAGAACAAGTAGTCACGTCTTTTTCAGAGTGGTGGTGCACTTGGCAGCCTTTCATTTGGGGCCCATTGAACATACTACCAAGTACTGAGCACCTGTTACCTGATGACACTGGCTAGGTGCTCTCAGGTGGAGTCTTATACCCTTCCCAGAGGCAGCAGCTTTGGTTTATGTCAGATTATAGCTCTCCAGTTCTGTGGTTGGACAGGCCTCACCTAAGCCTCTGTTTTTTGCGTCTAAAAGATAGATTGGATGCAGGTCGTTATTCCCATTTTTAAATTTTTTTTTAAAATTTATTATTTATTGTCCGTAATGTGTATGAATTACTATGTCTGCATGCAAGTCCTGTGCACCCAGTCGTGCAACGCCCGCGGAGGTCGGAAGAGGGTGTCCGCCCACATCCAAACTGGAACTCTGGAGTTCATCCTGGAAGTGGAGTTTACAAACGGCTCTCGGCGGCCGCCATGTGTGGCTGGGAATCGAACCTGGTCCCTCTGCAAGAGCAGTCGGCGCTCTTTAACNTTAATTTATTTCGGTATGTGTATGAATGTACTGTCTGCATGCAGGTGTGTGCACCCGTGTCGTGCAATGCCGCGGAGGTCAGAAGAGGGCGTCAGACTCCCCTGGAACTGGAGTTCTCCTGGAATTGGAGTTTCAGACGGTTCTCGGCCGCCATGTGGGTGCTGGGGATCGAACCCGGGTCCTCTGTAAGAGCGGTCGGCGCTCTTAACCGCCAGGCCATCTCTCCAGCCCCATCCCTTCTCTTCTTAAACCTGAATGTCCCTCTAACACTCAAGTTGAAACTGAGCCATGGTACAGTGTTAAGATGTAGGACTTTTCAGAGGTTCTGCCCTCATAAATGCATTAACGCTGTTATCTAGGGAGTGGGTTGGCTATCCTGGGAGTTTGTTCCCAATAAAAGGAGTAAGTTCCATGTGCTTTTCCTTTCTCACTTATGCTTGCTTGCCCTCCTAACCTATAATATAGCAGCACAAAGGCTCTTGCCTGGGCTGGAGAGATGGCCTAGCGGTTAAGAGCGCCAACTGCTCTTGCAGAGGACCTGGGTTTGATCCCCAGCACCTACATGGCAACTGAGAACCGTCTTTAACTCCAGTTCCAGGGGAATCCAACACCCTCTTCTGATCTCCGCTGCATTGCATGACACGGGTGTACAAACCTACATGTAGACAGTACATTCATACACATAAAAAATAAATAAAATTTAAAAAACACAAAACAAAACAAAAAACAAAGGCTTTTGCCAGACAGATGTCCTGAACTTTTTAGCCCCTAGAATTGAGTCAAATAAACTTCTATAGTGTATAATTTCCCCAGTGTGGTGTTCTGTACAGCAACAGAGAACAGACTAAGACAGGCCCTTCCTTGACTCCTACGACAGTGGAAACAGCCTTTCCCACAGCCTTCAAGGCCCGGCCTGGCCCTGCCTGCCTCAGCCCACCCTGTCTTCCCAGGGAGTTCAAGCCTTCAGGCCTTTTCTTCATTTCACCAGTGTATCAAGTGTCTTCCTGCTTGGGGGCCTTTGTATATGCTTTTTTGGGAAGGTGAGGTGTAGAAAGACAGGGTCAGGGGCTCACATAGCCCAGGCTGGCCTCAAACTTGCCATATATCTGAGGACTTTAAACTCCCAATCCTATGTCCACCTCCCAAGCGTAAGATTGCAAGCATGTACTGCCAGACCTGGCCTTTGCTACTCTGTCTAGAATGTTCTCCAGTTTTCTGTTTAAGTCTCAGGTTACAGTCCCATCCCATCCTCAAAGAAGCTGTTCCCTCTCCTTTCCCCAAATTTGAACCAGGCCTTTTACAACTCTCACAGCCTGCATGTCCCCTTACCATGCAAGGACTTGGTTTCTGTGACTGTTCTCCCTACTACAGTCTAAGATCCATGAGGGCCAGACCCATCTATCTGGTTCACACTGAACAAGCAGTTCCAAGTTCAGCACCAGCATGGGACAGATGTCAATAAATAATTAAATGAAAACGGGATGAGGTTCAAGATCTAGGTTCTTTGACTCATCTGTCCAGTAAGTAGATTCTGAACCCGCAAAGCAAGGGAAGATGGTGGTCCTGCTGTGGGCACTGCACTGTCCCCAGGGCTGAAGAGGCTCTAGGCTCCTGGTCTCTGCAGCTCCTGGTCCTGTAAGGCGTAACATGATCACCGCTCTCCTGCTAGCACGGAAGCTGCCAGCCAGCAACCAGGACTCAATTTCAGCTAAGTGGAAAGAGCTACTGTACAGCTGGGACACCACAGCTGGGTGGGTGTGCAGGGAAAGGCTAGAATGGGAAGGCTTCCCTGCTGTTTCCTAGAGGATCTGAGAGGCTCTGGGAGTCAGGCTGACCCTTCCTGGGAGCCACAGCACTTTTAATCACATGCTCTGCTTTATGCCAGCCAAGCTGCAGCCTGTCAGCTTTTAGCTCCTGCCAATGCCCCGCCCTCGAGGAGCACCCACTCTCACCGCTTGAGGCGGACAACAGGGAAGTCCAGGGCTTGGAGGGAGGAGGCCAGATCTAAGTGGCACACACAGAGGTACCACAAGCCTGGGGTGTGGGAGAAGAAGTGGGGATTAGACGTCATGGCAAAATAGGGAATTCAGCAGTGAGTGACAGTTTCAGTGGCACACAGCCATTTTAGTTAAATAAAACTCACAGAAGAACCAGCTTTAGAGGGGGAGCAAGATCAATTCCGGGTATAGGCTGCGACCTGTGGCTGCAGGACTCAGTCACATGCTGCTGGCACCCTTGTCCCTGGCATATCCTCAGATCCTCAGAGGTCAAGCCAGAGGAGGAGAGAAGGTACATATAGTATGGACAAAGGTATGTGGAGACGGCTGCTTGGGCAGAAAGAACTCTGACTAGGGCATCAGTAGTGTGTGCAAGCACCACTACTTCCTGTGGGACAGCAAAGGACACCTCCTGCACTAGCACTGAGGACAGCTGTTACTCTTCTTTAGCCTTGCTCTATATTTCCCAACACCTTCACAATAGTCTGACAGTATTTCTAGTATTAGAAAAGAGCAAAAACTCTTTTTTTTTTTTTTTTTAATGAGACAGGGTCTCCTTGTAGCCATATCTATAAAAAATAAAATTTAAAAATTAAAAAAGATGTTACAGTGAAACTCAGTATTTTGTACAATTACTACACAATAATTCAAAGTAAAAAAGGCTATTAACTTGTGAGCAGCCACACATCTACAAGTTAATTTAACTAAAGTGCCTGAAGACATGTATGAGTGTTTGTGTATTCCTGTTAAAATATCAATTAGGTTTACGATCAGTTGAATTTAATCTATAGTGAAAAGATGTGTCTCTTGAGTTGAACAGACCCTCCTGTGTATAGCAACGATGCTTTTATTATGCAGCACAGTGTGTGAACATGAAGAGCTGCAAAGCAGTTGGTGTTAGACCATCACCAATTCCCCGCTGTTCCATCCTTTCCCAACTGATCCTGCAGATGAGTTCAGCCCCCTACCACATGTTGGTTTGCCTGGGCATGAAGGGTGCACTTCCTCCGCTTTTAGATGACAAAGGTGTCTCCTTTGATCTTTTTTCTTGTGTTTTTTATTGAATTTTTGTGTACTTCATATAAAACTTCTTAATCATCTTTATACCTCCTTTCCCATCTGCACCCTTCCATAACCCCCCNCACTGCTAATAAACTGCAACATGGCCATCTGGGCTGTGGCATCCTGCATGGCTACCCGGTCAGGCCGAAGACGAAGGTATGTCTTGCCCCGTTCAATCTCCTGGTTAGCTGGGTCATCTAGGTGTCCATACACGATCTTCTCTGAAAGAGTCAGAGGCCGGTTCAATCTGTGGGCAGAAGGAAGAAGGTAGCCAGGCAGCAGTGTGGTGACTCTGACCTGTCCTGTGGACACAAAGCAAGCCTGCTCCTCATGGCGACTTCAGCACATGGAGCAGTGCCAGGCATTTATTAAGTTCTTGAAAATGATTTAAAAAACAAGCGAGGGGCTGGAGAGATGGCTCAGCGGTTGAGAGCACTGACTGCTCTTGCAGAGGACCCGGGTTCAATCCCCAGCACCCACATGGCAGCTGAGAACCATCTTTAACTCCAGTTCCAGGGGAATCCGACACCCTCTTCTGACCTCCACGGCACTGCATGACATAGGTGCAGAAACCTACATGCAGACAGTACATTCATACACATAAAAACAAATTAAATCACATGTGAAAGCTTATAGTAAAATAAATAAATAAATAAATAAATAAATAATAAATAAATAAGGGCTGGAGACATGGCTCAGTGATTAAGAGCACCGACTGCTCTTGCAGAGGACCCAGGTTCAATTCCTAGCATCCACATGGCAGCTAAGAACTGTCTTCTTTTTTTTTTTTTTGGTCTTTTCGAGACAGGGTCTCCGTGTAGCCCCAGCTATCCTGGAACTCACTCTGTAGACCAGGCTGGCCTTGAACTCACAAAGATCCGCCTGCCTCTGCCTCCCAAGTGCTAGGATTAAAGGCGTGCGCCACCACGCCCGGCTAGAACTGTCTTTAAGCTAGGCATGGCATACACCTTTAATCCTAGCACTCAAGAGGCAGAGGCAAGTGGATCTCTGTGAGTTCAAGGCCTGCCTGGTTTACATAGTTCTAGGCCAGCTGGGACTATAGGGAGGCCCTGTTTCAAAAAAATAGAGCCGGGTGTGGTGGTGCACGCCTTTAATCCTAGCACCTGGGAGGCAGAGGCAAGCGGATCTTTGTGAGTTCAAGGCCAGCCTGGTCTATAGAGCAAGTTCCAGGACAGCTGGGGCTATAGGGAGACCGTGTCTCAAAAAGATAAAAAAATAAATAAATAAATAAATAAAATAATAAACAGATATCATACAAGATGAGAGCATCAGGTTCTCAAGGACACTTGTTCTTCTACTATACTAATTTATTACCCAGTAAGTACATAATCACCAAGGTGGATTATATTCTTGTCATTTCATAAAACCACCCAAGGGAAACAGGTTCAGCAGAGAAATATTAACAGCTTAAGCTGAGTCTTAACCTGAATCCCCTGCTGTGAGACAGTGGGGAGAGGTAGCTTTCTCCTGGGCCCTCAGCTCGTTGCATGTGATCACATGTGTGTGATGCCTAGTTCCCTATTATTCTAAAGCTCTCCGGAGCTGTCAGTCATACTCACTTGCACCTAAATGAAAGGCATGGACACTAGCTCCACCTCCACCTCTCACTATTCTATCCTAGACCCAATTCCCTGGAGGCTCAGCTTTCATTTCTCTATCAAGATAAATATGGCAACCAAGCCAGTCCCTCACACAAGCACTGTCTCTCCCAGAACTCAACTCCCCACCAGCATCTCAACCCATTAGACCAAAATAGAGCCTAGGGCAGGTCAACTCTCCACCTACTATCCAAGAGACTCTGCTGACTGCCCACAAAACACAGCAGCCACCCCAAGTCTGTCACCCTGCCTTCTACCATTCCAGACATGTAGGACAAACTTAAGACTTCCAGGAAACAATAAAGTTCACCTAGAGCCTTGAGGCCACGTCTCTTGTTTCAGGATACTGACCAGGAGCCAGAAGCTCTGGGTTTGCATGTGATCCTGTTCCTAAACCTACTGCAGGACCCACAGATGAACAAATGCCCTCCTCATGAAGTCCCCTCATCTGCCTGCCTAGAAGTATAGGGCCAGACTGGAAGGAGATGCGAGCTGCACTTCGAGAGCAGTTCCTTCTTTTGATGCCTAGGCTGGCCTTAGACTCATGGCAATTTTCCTGCCTCAGCCTCCGGAGTGCTTGGATTATAGTCAATGTGCTATCATGCCTGGCTATTTGTTTTGTTTTCAAACCAGGATCTAGCTATGAAGCTTAGGCTAGGCTAGCCTCCAACTCATGACCCCCTGCCTTAGCCTTCTATCTCAGCATATCCAATGCGGAGACTGCATGTGGGAACTATCATACCTAGCTAATTGTGAATGTATGTGCATGTTGTTGTTGTTGTTCTGCCTTTTTTTTTTAAATTAGGATTTTATTTTATAGCCCAGGCTGGCCTCAAACTCAAGAACCTACTGTGTCTCAGCCTCTTGAGTTCTAGAATTACAGCTACAGGGAGACCCTGTCTCAAAAAAAGACCAAAAAAATAAAAAAAGCCTTACAATGACAAAAATCTGGGATAGTTTATCATTACATTTCCTTGTAGTTTGAAGGCAAAATGTGTCTTCTATGCTCCTCTGTCCTTTTGCTGTTCTGGGTGGAAGAAACAGAGTTCTCAAGAACAGAATCAGGCCGGGCATGGTGGCGCACGCCTTTAATCCTAGCACTTGGGAGGCAGAGGCAGGCAGATCTTTGTGAGTTCAAGGCCAGCCTGGTCTACAGAGTGAATTCCAGGACAGCTGGGGCTATAGGGAGACCCTGTCTCGAAAAGACAAACAAACAAACAAAAAAGAACAGAATCAGATCCCTTATGTCTAGGCGGAGGGAAAAATCATGGCAACATTCTAGCCTTCCAAAATGTTCTGGAGTTTTTGTTTGTTTGTTGAGACAGGGTCTCCTGCTGTCCAGGAGGCTGCTGGCCACATGGTCAGCTGTAAGGTTGATGACCTCATGGCCAAACATGTGCTGGAGCGCCAAGACTGAAAGTCTAGTAGTGTTGGTTTTTTTTTTTTTTTTTGGTCTTTTCGAGACAGGGTCTCTCTGGAACCCCAGCTGTCCTGGAATTCACTCCATAGACCAGGCTGGCCTTGAACTCACAAAGATCCACCTGCCTCTGCCTCCCAAGTGCTAGGATTAAAGGTGTGTGCCACCATACCCTGCTAGTCTAGTAGTCTTGTATAGCCAACATGCGGCCACAAAGCTGATGGCCTCATGGCCTCACGGCTGGAGGCTATTAGCCTTCACGACCACCAATCGACCGGCGTTGCTGACTCCCAGGACCAGATAAGCTCAAAAGTTAGCTGTGAGATTAAAAGCCCCATGATTGATCCAGCTAGGTACAAATAACAACCTGGAAATCTCGTCAGCTGGCACAATTTATAGGAATTCCCCTTCTTCTTACAGGGCCAGCAGCTTATATAGGTTTGGGACAGACAACACCCACACTGCATGACATCACCTCCCAGGGGCCAATCCTAGACCTAAATGTCATCCCAACTCGCAGGGCATAAACAGAGAGGTCCTATGATCCTACTCCTGACTCTGAAGCATGCTGGCTGAAATGTTAGCCGACAAACTCCCAAGCTCAGGTATGCCCACAGCCTCCCTTTACCACCAACTGGCCCGGAACTTGCTATGCAGACCAGGCTTGCCCACTTCTACCTCCTGAGTGCTGGGATCAAAGACATGGGCTGGGCTGGAGAGATGGCCTAGTGGTTAAGAGCACCGACTGCTCTTGTAGAGGACCTGGGTTTGATCCCCAGCACCTACATGGCAGCTGAGAACTGTCTCTAACTCCAGTTACAGGGGAATCTGACGCCCTCTTCTGACCTCCTCAGCATTGCACGACACGGGTGCACAAACCTACATGCAGACAGTACACTCATACACATACAAAAATAATTTTTAAAAATGTTTAAAAAAAAAAAAAAGACATGGGCCAGCACAACAGGCCTAAAAAGTTCCTTAGACTGGCTTCACCTTCTCATGCATGTAGTAGCAACTGCTATGAACTCATCTTTGATCAAAATGCATTACATTCATGTATGAGGCTCTCAGAACAATTTATGTTTTTGGAATAGAACTCCAGAATGGCCTCAACTCTCCCTTCCTTCTTTGCATCATGGATTCCCAACTCTGGGGCCAGACGACTCTGCTGTGGGGCTGTCCTGTGCAACGAGGGAGGTCCAGTGGTGGCACTATTCCTTGCCCACTAAGGAACAACAGCCCTGTCTCACTTATGACAGTCAAGACAATGCTAAGACATCATCCAGGACCCTAAGGGCAAAAATCAACCCCCCACCGCACTGGGGACCATTGCTGTATGGCAATAGGGAAAAGAGAGCCAGCAGCTCTGGGGTCCAGAACATGCAGAATTTACTGGGATTTTCTAGTGAATACAGGATTGAGAAAAAATAAGCAATGGAAATTTTGTTTTATTTAATTAACTGATAAAGTTAAAATCCAAAAATCTCCCACTAGCATAAAAAGCTCTTTTTGCTATTTAGACCAATTGCTTAAAGTAAAAAGTCAACAGTAAGTCACTCTTTCTTGGCCAAGTCACTATGAAGCCTACAGATGAAAGGGAAACTCCATCATTTTCTACTGAGCTGTGGTTTGAGAGTCCCAAGGATAAATAAAACATTTCTTCTTGAGAAAAGTATTTGTACAAGGTCCCCTTTTGTTAGGGATGGTGGCTCAGCTCTGGCTGCATGGTAGGAACAGCTGGGAGGCTGGCCAGTGCTTCTCACAGTCTAATGGCATGTGTCTCTGAGGACACTACTCAACAGCAGAGTCTCAGTTGGACTAGGTCAGATCTAGGTGAGGTGAAAAGGGCCACATTCTGAATAGCAAGGCCAAGATCACCTGAATCAAGATTGCTGGGAGTGGAGAACAGGAGTTGGTAGATTTAAAAGCCTTCCGGAGGCCAGGCATGGTGATGTAGTCCTTTAATCCCAGCACTCAGGAGGCAGAGGCAGACAGAGTTCAAGGCTAGTCTGGTCTATATGTTGAGTTCCAGTTAGGCAAGGCCACTGTAGTGAGACCATACTTGCAAAAGAAAAGTTCAAGGTCATAAGGTCATCCTTGGCTCCAAAGTGAGTTCAAGGCCAGCCTGGTGTACATGAGACCCTGGCCAAAAAAAAAAAAAAAAAAAAAAAGAGGGTGGGGATAGCAAGATAGCTCAGCAGGTAAAGGCCCTTACCACCAAGTCTGACGACCCCAGGCCCCACATGGTAGAACAAGAGAACTGACTTTTGAAAACTGTCCTCTGATCTCTATATGTGCTCTGTGATACACAAGCTCCTGGCACATACATACATACATACATACATACATACACACACACACATACAAACACAAACTAAATAATAAATAAGTAAATAAGTAAACAAATATAATTTAAAAACCTACTTCCTGGAGGTAGAGAGATGGCTCAGTGATTAAGAGCACCAGTTACTCTTGCAGAGGACCCAGGTTCAATTCCCAGCTCCCAGAGAGTGGCTAACAACCACTGGTTAACTCCAGCTCCAGGGGAACTGACACTGTCTTTTGGCTTCCATGGTCTCTGCACCCCATACCTGCAGCCTAAACCACTCATACACATAAAATAAAAATAAATTCCCAGCCGGGCGTGGTGGCGCACGCCTTTAATCCTAGCACTTGGGAGGCAGAGGCAGGCGGATCCTTGTGAGTTCAAGGCCAGCCTGGTCCACAGAGAGAGTTCCAGGCTGGCTGGGGCTACAGGGAGACCCTGTCTCGAAAAGACCAAAAAAAATAAATAAATAAAATAAAATAAATAAATAAATAAATAAAAATAAATTCCCAAGCGCTGGGATTATAGACATATTTGCACCTCCATGCCTGCCCCTGGTGAGGGGACAGAAATTCCACAAGCCAGAAAGAGCTTCCTCTATAGGGCCTTTGAATCCTGAATTCCTGATCCTGTCATATGGGTAATGGTCACAAGCCTGCCTAGGCCTCTGGAAAAGGCAGGGCAGGGCAGCAGCCCACTCAGCCACTCCCACCTCACCGTTTGCGAACAATGTTGATGTTCTTCTCCAGCAGGTCATATCGGATGTACTCACTGGGCTCAAAGTGGCTCATGGCCACCTTGGCGCGTTGGCACAGGAGAGAGGCCACATGGTACTGCCGCACACCCAGGGCTTTCTGAAAAACAGAAGAAAGCACAGTCAATGGATTTCGCATCTGAAGGACAGGTCCACATGGTAGAAAGACCAGGAATTCAAGTGTCATGATCTGTTTGTTCAGTGGCTAAAGCCTCAGCTCCCTTATCTGAAGCACAGGGTGATTCAGCAGCCACAGGAACAGTGTATGTATGAGGGGAGAAAATGGAAGGGCTTTATAGAAGAATCTCTCATTGGCTAATGGCAGAGGAACCAGCAAAGGCACCCTAACCAGCTCTGGAACCATTCAAGGAGGACTAGGCCACGTGTGAAACAAGGTCATTTAGCTGTGAAGCACTACTCACAGCACGGCCAGAAGTCCATCTGAACCTTAAGTTCCCTGAGTATGCAGTAAGCCTTGGCCTCACTACCCAGCACATCTTGGAGCTGCAACAAATACACTTCCTAGATGGGAGACTAAATGGAGAAAGCCTGACCTAGGCTTTGGGTGTTTCCTTGTCCCTTCAAAAGGTAATGTATGACTCCCTTCCCCTTTAACATGAGATGCGGCACTTCTTAACTTCCGATACTTCCGACACAAGACAAATGGTCCTGATGACCAACTTTTTTTCTTTTGTTTTTTTTTGAGACAGAGTCTCTATATAGCCCGGCTGGCCAGAAACTCTCTATGTAAACTAGGCTGGCCTCAAACTCACAAACATCTACCTGCCTTTGCCTACAGAGTGCTGGTATGAAAGGTATGAGCTGGGGCTGGAGAGATGGCCTGGCGGTTGAGGGTGCCAACCACTCTTGCAGAGGACCCGGGTTCGATGCCCAGCACCCACATGGCGGCCGAGAACCATCTGAAACTCCAATTCCAGGAGAGCTCCAGTTCCAGGGGAATCCGACACCTTCTTCTGACCTCTGCAGCACTGCACGACATGGGTGCACAGACTTGCATGCAGATAGTACATTCATACACATACAGAAATAAATAAAAAAAAAAAAAAAGAGAGGCATGAGCCAACATGCCCGACCCAACTATGACATCTTGAGTGAGCCCATGCCAGAACCACCCAGGTAAGACACCCCAAAGTTCCTGGACCACAGAAACTCAGAAAGACAAACGCTATTGTTTTAGGCCTTGAATCTGGGACCTGTTTGTTATGTAGCAATGAGTAAATGACCATTAGGATAGGGTATGTATGAGTTGTTAGCATGAGGTGTGTAGTAGTTCATTTAAAACTGTGGAGGATGACCTTCACAGAGGAGGTGACCAGGAAAGAATAAATGAATCTGAAGAAAAGGCAGTAGATCTGGGTTTGTGTTGGGCATAGCTACTTCCCATGTGAGCAATCTTAGATGATATAACCTCTAAGCTCACCTTTTCACAGCGTGACTATGGGAATCAGGAGAGACTACATCCAGTCCTAAGTAGTTTACCCCCTCTGTGTTCTACACAAAAAATGAGAAACCATATAAAGCCACTCCACAGCTTTCACTAATATAGCTCAGAGCTTGGACATCTTTCCCATGTTTACACATAGACCTATCTATTTTTAGTTTTTTCCTTGTTTTTGGTATTTTTGAGGCAGGGTCTCCCTTTTAGTACCAGCTGTCCTGGAGCTCACTCTGCAGACCAGGCTGGCCTTGAACTCACAGAGATCCACCCACCTCTACCTCCAGAGTGCTGGGATTAAAGGCACGTGCCACCATGCCTGGCTGGACCTATCTATTTTTACAAATTAACTGCCCAATGCATCAGTTACCTTAGAGACAAAAATAACAATACCAGTAACTAGCCTAGTAGGCAAAACCATAAACTATAATCCTAACTATAATAACAGCAAGAAAACAGTACCAATAATGGAAAATGGGCTTATGAAATGACAATGAGGGCCAGGGAGATGGCTCGTCAGTGAGTAAAAGCATTTGCTACGCAAACCTGATGATCTAAACTCAATCTCCGGATACCATGATGAAAGAATTCCCAAAAGTTGTCCTTTGACCTGCACATGTGTGCCATGGCACACCACTGCCTCCCTCTGTCTTTTTCTCTCTCTTTCTCTCTGTCTGTCATTCTGTCTTGAAAGAGAAATAATAAACTTGTTTTAAAGCTTTGTGTGTGTGTGTCTGTGTTTATGTTGGGGAGGTGTGTGTGTGTGTGTGTGTGTGTGTGTGTGTGTGTGTGTGTCTGTGTTTATGTTGGGGAGGTATCTGCAGATGCCAGAAGAGGGCATCAGACCTCCTGGGGTTGGAGTTAACCACATGGCATGGGTGCTGAGAATTGAACTCAGGTCTTCCAAAAGAACAGTGTGCTGGATAGCTTTAGTGTCAACTTGACACACCTGGGTTGAGGGACTCAATTGGAGGATTTTCTCCATTGGGCTGGCCTGTGGCCATGTCTGTGGAGTATTCTCTTGATTGTTGAGTGATGTAGGAAGACCCGGCCCACTGTGGGTGGTCCCACCCCTGGTCAGGTTACTGTTTTTTTTCCATCTCTAGCCCCAGCTGGCCTGGAACTTCCTATGTAGACCAGGCAGGCCTTGAACTCACAGAAATCCACCTGCCTCTGCCTCCCAAGCTAGGATTAAAGGCGTGCGCCACCACACCTGGCTAATTATTATGCACCTGCTGTGTGCCCAGCACTTCCCGTGCCTGTTCTCAATTTCCATTGCACCAGTGCAAGGAACTGTTCTTCTCATCTCAAAGATGTGGTAGCCAGAGGTCAGCAATTTAAGTCAAAGTTGTGTAGCTGCTATGTAGTGATCAGGAGGAAACTCGGATCTCTGAGATGGCTCCTCTTTCTGGATTTTGCTATCTCTAGATTTGAATCCTTTCCTCCCTTTCCCATCCCAATGTGACACCTCACACTGAATACCCATTGCCTTGCCTGGCAGACCCTGAACAAGTTACTTACCTTCTTCCCCAAGCCAAACCACAGTGAAAATGGAGATAAACTTTATAGTGTTGATATTAAATGAAATAATCTACATCAAGTACTTAGCACTGACCATGTTTCACAGGGTAAGTGTTCAGTACACATTCTGCAGTATTTCCCTTCACTGATGAGATGGTAGTAAGTCACATGATGAGGCTATGTCCTTCTCTGGGGAGCTGTCATTTCCCAAGTATTCCAGCTGTCCCAGTTTACCTTGGGAAGTCTCCCATCCCTCTGAAACCCCTTCTGCTTATGGGGTCCTGGTAGTGAGATCTCATTTACTGGGCCTCTAATTCAGAAACTGCTTTTCTCCAGGACACCAAACACAATGAAATTCCTTGGCCAGTACAAATGGTGGCGCACGCCTTTCATCCCAGCACTCGGGAGGCAGAGGCAGAACTCATCTCTGTGAGTTCGAGGCCAGCCTGGTCTACATAATGAGTTCCAGGACAACTGGGGCTACAGGGAGACCCTGTCTCAAAAAAAAAAAACTAAAAAAAAAAGGGCCATGAGGCCTTTACAAAAAACAGGTGGGGGGTGAGGGGCGGGGAGGCCGGACACAGGTGAGATTGTGGGCGTGGGTGTGGTGGGGTGGTGTATACATGTAATCAGCACCATGAGAGGCACAGAGAACCGCGGAGATCAGGAGTTCAAAGCGTGCCCGGGGATATTTAAAATTATATCTTCTTTTGGCTCAGTGCCTCGTTAAGAGCACCAACTGCCCAGAGGACCTGGAGGAGATGCTAGCAGTTTAAGAGCGCCTCGACCACTCTTACTCAGTAGGACCCGCGGTTCGATCACCAGACACCCCCAACATGGCGGCCGAGAGCCGTCTAAGCTCCCATTCCAGGAGAACTCAGTTCCGGGGAGTCCGTCCAACGTTCCTTTCGACCTCCGCGGCATTGCATGACATGGGTGCACAAACCTACATGCAGACAGTACATTCATACACATACAGAAATAAATAAAATTAAAAAAAAAAAAAAAGCACCAACTGCTCTTGCGGAGGACCCGGGTTCGATTCCCAGCACCCTCATGGCAGCTAAGAACCATCTTTAACTCCAGTTCCAGGGGAATCCAACACCTTCTTCTGACCTCTGCAGCAATGCACGATATGGGTGCACCAACCTACATGCAGACAGTATACTAATACACATAAAATAATAATAAACAAATTAAAAAAATAAATGATATCTTCTTTGAAATGGGCTTATCACAGGAGAAGCTGGTACAGAGGGAGGAACTAAGAGCAAAGCTGAGTAGTGCATGAGTTCCTCACGGTGCTGACGTTCAAGCCCACAACAGAAGACTGGGGTCTCTCTCACCATTTTACCAGCTTGGGCAAAGGGCACAGAGTTCATACTGGAACTCCAGGTGGCCATGTTGAACTGGGGGGAAGCTACAGAGCCCTGCGGCTTATGTGAGTGTACAGCTTGTGTGAGTGTCTGGTTTCCCGCCATCACTTTGTAGGCAATCCCAATAAATTCTGGCCTAAGACTGGATAGCTCTTTTCTTTGCCTTAGTAACCAGGGAACCGCAGGAAACAGCAGAGGCAGGGAAGGGCAGTGAGATGCTGCGTGCCTGGCTGCATGCGGTAGGTGCCCCCAATCTGGGAGGAAAATTTCTCTGCTACACAAGGTCACCCTGGAGCTGCATACCAAGTGTGGGACACAGTGAGGCCCTGCCTCAGAAAACAGGGCCAGTGAGAAAGGTCAGGGTAAAAGTACATACCAGCAAGCCTGACCACCCAGGTTCAATCCCAGTGAGAAAGGTCAGGGTAAAGGTACATACCAGCAAGCCTCCTGACCACCCAGGTTCAATCCCAGTGAGAAAGGTCAGGGTAAAGGTACATACCAGCAAGCCTGAACACCCAGGTTCAATCCCAGTGAGAAAGGTCAGGGTAAAGGTACATTACCAGCAAGCCTGACCACCCAGGTTCAATCCCAGGGACCCAAATGGTAGGAGGGAGTGGACTCTGGAAAACTGCCCTCTGACCTCCACAGGACACTGTGGCACATGTCCCACCCCCAATAAATTAATATATACATAAATAAATGTTAAAGCCATGCCTAATGAGTTCAAGGCCAGATTGGGGGCTGGGAATACACCTTACTATTAAGAATATTTGCCCAGGGGCTGGAGAGATGGCTCAGTGGTTGGGAGCGCTGACGATTGCTCTTGCAGAGGACCCAGGTTTGATTCCCAGCATCCACATGGCGGCTAAGAACCGTCTTCAACTCCAGTTCCAGGGGAATCCGATGCCCTCTCTGACCTCTGCGGCATTGCACAACATGGGTGTACCAACCTACACGCAGACAGTACATTCATATACATAAAAAATAATAAATTTAGCCGGACGTGGTGGCACAAGCCTTTAATCCTAGCACTTAGGAGGCAGAGGCACGCGGATCTTTGTGAGTTCAAAGCCAGCCTGGTCTACATAGCGAATTCTAGGACAGCCGAAGGTACAGGGAGATCCTGTCTCAAAACAAAAGCAAAAACAAAAAATAATAAATCTAAAAAATTAAAAAAGAATATTTGCCCAGCAGGCATAAGGCCCTGGGTTCAAGCCCTAATCTCTCCAAAAAATTTAGAGTTAAGATGGAAAATTGTCTTCTGTGAGTCCCCGCCATTATGTTAAGGTTGTGTTGGGTAGCTTGAAAAAGTCTGGCAGAAGCTGTTTTCACCAAGTCTAGAAAGAGCTAAAGTCCTCTACTGACACCGTGATTTTGTCCCAAACTCCAATTCTGCATCCTGCCATTATGGTTGAGAGCACCACATAGAAAGTCAAAGAGCCAGGGTGGGTCATTTGCCTGAGTGGCTCATTGGAGGGGACAGAAGACACTGGGGAACTAGGCTTGGAAATGCAGAGACTAGGCCTCCTTCTTCACTACATCCTGTAAAATACAGACTTTTGTACTTGGTTTCCATTTATTAAAAAAAATGGGAGAACTGGATTATTTCAGGTGCATCAAAATCACCTGGAAGGTGGAGGGAGGAGGAGCAAAGATTCAAGGTCATCCTTGGATCCACAGTAAGTTCAAGGCTAGCCTGGGAACATAAGACTCTGTCTTAAAAAAACAAAACCACAGGGCAGCAGCTATGGCTCAGTGGTTTGAAATACTTGTTGCTCTTGCAGAGGACCAGGGTTTGGTTCCCAGCTCACGACTATCTGTAACTTCAGTTCCAAGAGATCTAATGTATTCTGGTCTCCATGGGCACCAGTCACACACCTGGTGCACTTATATACATGCAGGCTAAACACTCATACACATAAAATAAATTTTAAAAAATATACAAATTGCTGGGCGTGGTGGTGCACGCCTTTAATCCTAGCACTTGGGAGGCAGAGGCAGGCGGATCTTTGTGAGTTCAAGGCCAGCCTGGTTCACAGAGAGAGTTCCAGGCTAGCTGGGACTACAGGGAGACCCTGTCTCGAAAATACCAAAAAAAAAAGAAATTATGTCTTCTGGACAGCTCTCAGAATGTGGCTTGACAAATAACTGGGTTTAAGTCCCTCTCTAGTAGCAGTTCAGTTAGTTTGTATTTCAGTGTGAAATTTGAGAATCAAGTCATGGTTCCCTAGTTTTGGTGTTGACTCTACCTACCCATTATAAATGCCACAGTATGTGACAGGTAAAGTGCTTGTACTTTAGCTTTCAGAATAATACCGAAATACAGTAAAATTTAACACATATAGAGATATAAATTACCAAAACGTTTGGTGGATAGCCTACACTACTTTACCTCTAGTTGTACCAAATTTTCTTACCATTAAAAGGACTGTGAATTGGAGAATCAAGATACATATGAACAAGATGGAAATGACGAGCTAAAGGACTCGGAAGAATTTGGTGAAAATGAAGAAGAAAATGTGCATACCCAGGAGTTACTTTCTGCAGAGGAGAACAAGAAAACTCATGAATTAATAGAGGCAGAAGCAGTAGAAGATAGAGAAAAAGAGGACATCGAAAGTCAGGTCTTTAGCCAGTTTTGTTAAAACATGACACAAATAAATTAAGCTTTACTATTTTTTTTTCTTCCCCCCTAGTCAATTTGGAAGTCTCAGAACTTTAAAAAAATTGAGGTTATGTGTAAATTACCCAGAATCCTATCACCTAAGGATTTTTAATTTGCTCATTTTACATGTGTATATATTTAGATAATTATTGCAGTAACATAAATTGCTATTGATTATATATTCTGCTTTTATGTAACATGCCATAATGAATTCATAATCTATATTTTATACCATAGTAAATTAGTGTGCTTTCTGTGTGTCTAAAAGCCACTCTATATTTAAAGTTTGGACATGTAATGCTTGGGGTTTTTCTATGGCTCTATAAATGAATGTACCAATTCATCTCTGCCTTTGCCAGTGTTACTTGATGGCAGGTCCCTCCACCCCCTTTTGCTGCCTCAGTAGGATAAAAAGTGCATTTTTTTTTTTTTTTAGTTTATTATCAAGTGTGAGAAAATTAAAGTTGAATTGTGAAGCAGACAATTTCCAGATCCTCTCTTTAAAACAGACCATTTGTCCTGCTTTGAAATATGTTAGAAAATCTTAAGAAAATCTGGATTGTGCCGGGTGTGGTGGCGCATGCCTTTAATCCTACTAGCACTTGGGAGGCAGGGGCAGGCAGACCTTTGTGAGTTCAAGGCCAGCCTGGTCTACAGAGCGAGTTCCAGGACAGCTGGGGCTACAAGGAGACCCTGTCTCAAAAAGACCAAAAAAAAAAAAAAAATCTGGATTGTAGAGAAGTCAGGATGTTGGCATTCATCTGTAAAGTACTTGCCTTATTAGCCTGATAAATGAAGGGCTCAAGAATTTTCAATTAAAAAAAAAAAAGAATTTCCAATTTTTTTTAGTTACATGATTAATTTTTTATCTATAAAAAATGTAATCTGAGTTCCTAAGCATTGATTTGCTAACCTCAGTTATCAGTACATGAGGGAAATGATAATCAAGTATAAGCATAAAAGCATTCTTATACCTGGATGTTTTGTAAAGCAAAGCTGTTGTATACCCTTTCACTTAGGAAATTGAAGCTCAAGAAGGTGAAGATGATACCTTTCTAACAGCCCAAGTAAGTTTTCATTTAGTTCTATAAGTATGACATTGGAGGTGGAAAAGCAATCTTATTTTTACTTCATAATTCTTTAATTGCCTTAAATTTAATGATGAGATGTGTGTGATATGCATATACTCTTGGCAGCTGAAGTTTCTGATACCACAAAAGTAATTAGGGTTGAAGTTCCTATCATTTTCAGAGTTAAAAANAAAAAAAAAAAAAAAAAAAAAAAATGCATCACAAGGGAAGAGAACCTACAGACCATGCTATACCTTCCACTCTCATGGTGTCTGGCTGGTACATGACAGATTTCTCTCATCCTGTCATGCCTGCATTATACCATAACTGCATGCTAGGGAGCCAATGTGTCAGTGGGCCCTGGCACTCATCAAGCTGAAGAGCTGAGGGTAGCTGAGCTACTGGGGTAGTAGAGCAGGCCAGGTCTCTTGAGTTGTCTCAGTAACAGAGAAGTCACCAGACACCTGCAGTGTGCCACTATGGGAGTACCACACAGAGCGGCACGCTTCGAGATCTGGAGGCTCTCCCTTAGAGTCAGCCTCCTGAGCTGTTCTGAGACCAGGTCTCACTATGTAGTCCTATCTGGCCTGGAGCTCTCTGTGTAGACCAGGCTGGCCTTGAACTCCCAGAGCCACCTACCTCTGCCTCCCAAGTGCTGGACTCCAGAATTCTCTTACATTAGATATAGACACAATATTATTTTTTTGTAAAAATATCTTATTATTTTATGTGTATGAGTGTTTTGCCTGCATATATTTAAGTACACCCATGTTGTGCAATGCCTGTGGAGGTCAGAAGAGGGTGTTGGGTCCCCTGGAACTGGAGTCACAGATGGTTGGCTGCCATGTGGGCGTTGGGGACTGAATCCAAGTCCTCTGCAAGAGCAGCCAATGCTCTTAGTCACTGAGCCATCCCTCTGTTCCTAGACCTCAGAATTCTTGACCTGAGTCTCAATGTCCTCTTCTACAACATAAAGGGAAACTGGCAAAGACTGTGAGGATTAGAAAGGAAGCACAGCTGGAGGAGTGGTGGTACATGCCTTTAATCCCAGCACTGCGGAGACAGAGGCAAGTAGATCTCTGTAAGTTCAAGGCCAGCCTGGTCTACATAGTGAGTTCCAAGCCAGCTGGGACTACAGGGAGACCTGTCTCAAAAAGACAAAATAAATAAAATAAAATACAAAGAACACACAGATTAAAAATGCACAGGAAGGGCTGGAGACACGGCTCAGCAGTGAAAAGCACTGGCTGAGAAAAAGGTCTGGAACGATAAAATTTCTCAATGGAGACTGGAAAGAGAAACTAAAGAATTTTTAGGGCTACCCTGCATTGTATTGGGAGAAAACATGGAAACCACAGTGCTGGGTTCCTGTGGGCAGTGGGCAGTGTGAGCTACTCTGACTCAGTCCTCCCTCTGCCCTGGGAACCACAGCTGTTCTCCCACTATAAACCTCCACTTCTCACAAAGACCAGAGGCTCAGAGCAGGCCCCAAGCACCAGGACAGCCTATCTCCTAATGGAAATGGAGCTGAGGTCTCCTCTGTCCTTTCATTCAGTACCTGAAAGCCTAACTCGTCCTTCCCTGGCCTCTGAGAGCTGTCTCCGGTGGTGGGAATTCACAACCTTATGAGGCAGCTCCCTACAAAAAGATGCCTTCAGGGACTCAGATGGGATCAGATCTCTGGTTACTCAACCATGACCTCAGCAGACTTCAGCTCAGAGCCCTCAGCAGGGAAGCCTGGGGGAGGGGGGAGGGAGCTTCTTCTAAATAGGTAACCCAGGAGTGCCTGCCAACACGTTCTGGAGTAGAGGCATCTTCCCACACCTCCACTGGGGCTAACAATGTTTTCCCACCCCCAGTGGTAGGCAACGCCTGGCACCTTTCCTAAGAATCCAAAGCTACACAATTGCCTCCTACCAGCAGGCAATCAGTTAGTTAGCTTGGTTGCTATGTAACTGTGAAGAATAAAAGTGGTACAGTGCTTTCCAGAGGCTTGGGGGGAAAATGGTGAAGAACCATAGCCCCCCAAGTCACAGCCTCTAAATGGACACCAAAGGCAGCAGGGCCTGTTAAAAAAACAGGCTGATGAACTGGGCATGGTGGCGCACGCTTTTAATCCTAGCACTCGAGAGGCAGAGGCAGGCGGATCTTTGTGAGTTCAAGGCCAGCCTGGTCTACAGCATGAGTTCCAGGACAGCTGGGACTACAGGGAAACCCTGTCTTGAAAAAGACCAAAACAACAACAACAACAACAAAAAAAAAAAAACAGGCTGATGGACTCATACACCTGTCTAGTTCTCTTTGTTCCTGGCTTCAACACCAGAGACTACATGCACTGCATACAAATCCTGAGCCTCCTTCCAGCTTGGAAACCAAACAGCAGTTCTAAACCAACACACTTGAGAAGGCATCTTCTAGAAGCTCCCCAGGCAGTCTATGAGCTCAGCCAAGAACAGAGCTCCCCTGTGAGAGCCACACTTGCCTCTCACTGGTAACTGGGGCAGGAGGCAATCACAGCCCTAAGGAGACATGCAATGAACCAGCTGAGGACAAATGAACTGTGTCCCTTATATTCATCTACTCTCCAGAGAACTGGCTTCTGCACCCCATCCCCAGGGGAGGCTCTGGTGAAACAGACTGGCTGACTGATAAAAGCTGACTTCTGCAGCCAACATCTGGCTCTGCAGTGTGCTAGCTGTGACCTCAGATGAATTATTCAACCTCTGAGGGTCTCAATTTCATCATTATGAAAACAGGTTGGTAATGCTAACGTCTTAGGGTTGTTGTGAAGGACAAGTGGGTCAATGCTGGTAAAAGACCTAGGTCTGTGATGGGTGGAAAGGCAGACTCAGTGTGTGGCAGTTAATGTGGTTTCTGTTTTCCAGGCCTGGACTTGTGGCTTCACCATCAACCACAGTGGACATATACTAAATGTTCACTCCCACATCTGGGTGCCAATTAGAGGGCTGAGTCTATATTGAGTCCCTGGCACATCCATCTACCTCATGCTTCAGCCCTATATTAGAGTTATTTTCTACTCCGTCACACCCAGAGAAGTCTTTCATGGGCTGGCCCTCATTTTAAGTCAGCCATTATAGCTCCCTCAGTGAATTTAGTGGTGTCACAGAAATCACTTATGAATCCTAACAACTGCACAAATGCACAGAAGAAAATGAAGGGGCCCAACCTCCAAGGGCAGGACTTAAAATAACAACTGGGGACTGGAAAGTCAGCTTAGTAGTAAAGGCCTGCCTTACAGGACCATGTAAAAACCATGGTATGGGGGTCTGAGGAGACAGCTCAGTGATTAATAGCTCTGACTGCGCCAAGCATGGTGGCAAACGTCTTTAATCCTAGCACTCAGGAGGCAGAGGCAGGCAGATGTCTGTGAATTCAAGGCCAGCCTGATCTACATAGTGAGTTCCAGGGGGTACAGGGAGACCCAGTCTCAAAACAACGACAACAAAAAACCCAAAGAGCATTGTTCTCCCCAGTTCAAGTCTTAGAACCACATGGTGGCTAACAAACATCCATTTCCATGGGTTCCAACACCTTCTGACCTCTGCAGGCGTTGCACAACACAAGTGCACTAACACACGAGCATACACATAAAAAATAACAATAAAATAATTTTTAAATAAAATTATTAAATAAAATAATAAATTAAGCTGGGTGTGGTGGCACATGCCTTTAATCCTAGTACTTGGGAGGCAGAGGCAGGCAGATCTTTGTGAGTTCAAAGCCAGACTGGTCTACAGAGGGAGTTCCAGGACAGCCGGGGCTACAGGGAGACCCTGTCTCAAAAAGACAATAAATAAATAAATAAATAAATAAATAAATAAAATAATTTAAATTTTTTAAATTTTATTTATTTATGTGTATGAATGTACTATCTGCATGTAGGTTTGTGCACCTGTGTCATGCAATGCTGCATAGGTCAGAAGAGAGGTCAGAGTCCCCTGGAACCTGAATTAAAGACAGTTCTCAGCGGCCATGTGGGTGCTGGGGATCGAACCCAGGTCCTCTGCAAGAGCAGTCGGTGCTCTTAACCACTAGGCCATCTCTCCAGCCCCTAAAATAATTTTTTTAAAAAGCATGGTATGGTGCTGAGCACTTGCAACCTCAGTATTGGAGATGGACACAGGAGCATTCCCAAGGCTCGCTGGCTAGCCAATCTGGCCTGCTATGAAAATGTGGCAAATACAATTCCTGATCTCAATACCCCCCCCACCCCGTCCTACTTGGGGAATAAAAAGCAGAACCAAACCAGGCATGTTGGCACACATCTTTAATCCCAGCACAGAAAGATAGAAGCAGGGTATAACTGTGAGTTCAAGGTCAGCCTGGTCTACAAAGTGAGTTCTGGGCAAGCCAGAGCTACAGTGAGACCCTACCTGGGGGGAGGAGGGGAGCAGAACCAGCAGATTCATTTCTATTTCTCCCCCAGTTAATGTGGGGCCATACCAAAAGGCTTTTTCCAGAACAATTATGTCTAGAGAAATTATGGGGAGGTGCAAACAGTGTCCCAGAGCCTGTCTCTAAAATCTACTGTGATGTTGGAGACCTAAGAAGACAAGGCCCAAGCAAGCCATCAACATCCCACATCATCAGCATGTGCTCACCCGGTGGGGCCTTGTGATGCCAGACAAGTTTACCATTTCGATGCACCCCCACCCTATGAATGAAGGAGCTCAAGATAAAAACTTGGACAACTGAGGCTCTCAGCTTCAGATGGGGCAGGGCAGAGAGGAGCTAGAGACAGAAAGTCACATGGCCTATGTGCCAAAACCTCAAACCAGATTTGTCCCTGGTACTTTATACACACAATACCACTATTGGTACCCTGTGACCCCAATGTGCCCATTTTACAGATGAGGAAAGTGAGGATATGGACTGTTAACTATTTTGCTCAGATCATATAGCAAAGGTAGAATTCCAGACCTAGCTACAAAACTGGAGACCTTTCTCTTGGCCTAAGTGCCCTAAACTGAATAAGAGAACTATCCTCCATGCCTTTCAGGAATTGTAAAATAGCTTCTTTAGATGGACTGTGGGAGAACCCTACAGACTTCTGTGCCTCATCTCAATGTTAGGAAGGGCCTAGTCATAAGAAACTGGGGCTGGTAAGATGGCTAGGCAGGTAAAGGTGCTTGCTGCCAAGCCTGATGACCTGAGTTCAACTGGAACCCACATGGTAGGAGAGAAATAACTCTCACAAGCTGTCCTCTGACCTCCACATGCACTGTAGAATGCACACACCTCCCTCCCAACATAAATAGGAAGGAAGGAAGGAAAGAAGGGAGGGAGGGAGGGAGGGAGGGAGGGAGGG
>VZQC01002975.1:704402-743361 GCA_009823505.1 Rhizomys pruinosus | reverse complement strand
TATGTGTATGAATGTACTGTCTGCATGCAAGTCTGTGCACCCGTGTCGTGCAACGCCGCGGAGGTCAGAAGAGGGTCTCGGATTCCCCTGGAACTGGAGTTCTCCTGGAATTGGAGCTTCAGACGGTTCTCAGCCGCCATGTGGGTGCTGGGGATCGAACCCGGGTCCTCTGTAAGAGCGGTCGGCGCTCTTAACCGCTAGGCCATCTCTCCAGCCCCCGAGAAAATATGGCTTTTTAAAAAAGATTTCCCCTCTTATTTCTTCACTTTGTCTCTGATCGTTCTACCTGACAGCAAGTACTGACAGGAACAACAGAGTATGTTGAACTGCTCTTAGATTATGGAGCATCTTTGTCCATGGCTGGGTCTCGATCCCAAAGGGAAGCAGCACAGTGCCAGTTGCCAACCCTCAGGCTCTGGAATCAGAAATGTGTGGATCCAAATCACAGCTGCCAAGAACTACTGATAAGGTTTTGTATACTTTTAAGTATACAGAACTTTTACTAGTGTTAGGTCGGGTTCCAAACACTTTGCAACTGTTACTTGATTAAACCATGTATAACAGTATCTAACAGATGAGGAAACAGGTCCACAGAGATTGAGTAACTTGCTGAATGGCACAGCTACTTAACTACTAAAGGCAGGATTCAGACCCAGGCAGTCTGATGTGTGAACCTATGCTTTTAACTTCTCTGCTATATATTCCCTCCCAACTGTTTCTTCTTCTGAAAGAGTACTAATAGGTCTGCTTTATCCAAGGGGCAACAGAAGTTACTGACAGACAGTGAGATAATGTTACCATCAGTAGCAGCAAGCAGTAGCTGCTATTCTGTCATTTTCTGTTGCCTTTGGCTCAGACACAAACAGAAGACAAACATTCAGCCTGAGAAAGATCTCCAAGGGTACATTAGACTATAGTACCCACTTCACGAAAACAGGGAAATGCTTCCACCGGCTATGGTGGCACATGCCTATACTCCCAGCACTCAGGAGGCTGAGGCAGGAGACTCACAAGTTCAAGCGCAGTATGGGCAACATAGTAAGAACCTGTCTGAAAAAAATAAGGGGGCTAGAGAGATGCTTCAGTGGTTAAGTATGCTCTTAACCTCTTGTAGAGGACTCAGGTTCAACTCCCAACACCCACATGGTGGCTAACACCTAGGCTCTCAAGGTCTTGGATTCTCCATGTGTAAGAATAGGCTGGACTATGTGGTTGCAAACAGACTCTAAATCCTCATAATCTAAGTCAATAAACATTTGCTTAATTAAAGTCATCCCCAACTGACAGACAACACAGACTTAGAAAGTTTCATGCTCATGGTCACAGGACCAGGACAGAGCATGAACTGCAGCCCAGAACTCTGATCTATACCATTCTAACATTCACACTTCCCAAGATCCAAATGTGACATTATTTCTTCCTCAAAGGAATAAAAAAGCTCAAAGTCATTTCTCCTATTAGATCATCTTGCCTGATTCCATTAAATCATAGGACAATAGGATCAGGAAGAAACAACTATCTATAGTATTGACCTAAAGAATCAAAAGAATTGAGAGATAATTTAGCTGCAAATCCCTTGCCTTTGTCCAGAATTCAAATGAGATGCTGAGATAAATGATGAGCTTGTACTTTAAAGTTTAATTTTAAGCAATTTATTTTAAAAAAACTCAAATAATAATGCTTCCTGAGAGTCCAGCACATAACCTTTATTCCACATTCAAAGTTTGTGCCACAGAGCTGGAGAGATAGCCTAGCAGTTAAGAGCACTGACTGCTCTTGCAGAAGACCCAGGTTCGATCCCCAGCACCCACATGGCGGCTAAGAACCATCTGTAACTCCAATTCCAGGAGAACTCCAGTTCCAGGGGAATCCGACACCCTCTTCTGCCCTCCGCGGCATTGCACGACATGGGTGCACAAACCTACATGGAGACAGTACATTCATACACATACAAAAATAAAACAAACAAAAAACAAAAAAACAACAAAGTTTGTGCCACAGATCCAAAGAAGATTCACAAAGGTCATAAAAGGTTGGCAGAAAATGTCTATGGATATTTTATTGCTGTTTTTATTGACAAAATACATACTTTAGAGTAAACTAATATGATACTTTCCTAGGGTTAAATTAGGACTGTCAGTCCTAGTCAACTTTCTAGATGGCTCCTAACAGGAGATCAAGGTCAAACTGCTGAGTCTTCTTTCCATCTAGAATCTGAAAAGCAACTCTGATAGTGAATTCAAAATACTGCACTCTGTACTCTAACAAATACAAATGACCACACCCTGCTTTAGAACGTTCACTCATGATGGGCTGATAAGCACATAGAGAACAGAGAGGTTGTCTGTCTGTCATGGTTCAAGCTACAGCACTTCAGTGTCAGTCTTTCATCTACTTTCTTGCAGTTTCATCACCTATCAAATTGGAAAAACCATCTGACATCTCACCAAATAATACTGTAAATGAAATTATATTTATCAGAGGTTATTTAAACAGTCTTGAAATCTGGGATCAATGTGAAAAACCACTGTTTGGGGCGCAGAACACACACACTACCCTCCTTGGCTCTACGTTCCCCGGGGTCCTCAGAAGGTGGTACTGGGTACAGCTTCTCCAGACTCCAGACCCCCCAAAACAGGTGGATCCTATCCCTGGCAAGTTTCTGTTGCTGCGATGGAAAGTGGGGGCTTCAGGCACCCGGCCTATAGCAACCTACAATCAGCGCCCTCAGTCACCTTGTCTTCACCTTGAGGAACAGAAGGCCATCTTACGGGAGCCGAAGGCGCGGCACTCGGAAAAGAAGGGTTGCCTCAGCCTGGCTTAGACTCCAGCTTCCCGCGGGGTGGGGAAGCGGGACAAGACTGTCCCAGGGACTCCTTGACCTAGGGCGACAGAGGCGCCGACAAGGGCGCTGGGCCCACAACCCGGACAGGTGTGCCCCGAAGTCGTCCAAAGACTCAGCCCGCCGAGCCTAGTCTTGCCTCCCGCCGCAGGCAGTGCACGAAGCTGCCCGCCCCAAGAGAACCCACAGGTCTGAGCGCGCTCACCTGCAGCCGGGTCACCAAGAGGCTGTAAGGCGCCATTTTGTGCACTGACAAAGATGAGGTCGCGTGAAAGTGACGTGCCACGGGGAGGGGCATTTAAAGGATCTGAGTGAGGGCGTGGCTTCCAAGGAGCGCATCAGGGTGGAGGTGGGGCCTTCGTGCTCCCGCGAACTCATGGGCGGGGCCAGTGAGCTGCAGTGGACAAGACGAATGGGAAGCAGTGGGCGGGGCTTATGGGCCGCAGTGGTCAGGGCTTTCGTGACAAGTGGGCGCGGCTTGTGGGCCTGAGAGGAAAAACCCGCAAAGGAACTGCCAGCCTGGCGCTGTGAGGTGGAAGCTAGAGGGTTTGGAATTCAAGGTCACCCTGCGCTACATTGCGATTTGCAGGCCAGCGTGGACTACTCGCGACCGGGCCTTAAAAATAAATAAACACAGCCGGGCGTGGTGGCGCACGCCTTTAATCCCAGCACTCAGGCGACATAGGTAGATGGATCTCTGTGACTTCAAGGCCAGCCTGGTCTACATAGTGAGTTCCAGGCCAGCTGGGGCTACAGGGAGATCCTGTCTCAAGACCAAAATAAATAAACAAATCCACTCGCGAGACCATCCTCTCCACACAAAAAATTACATGTAGAGCCGGGCCTGGTGGCGCACGCCTTTAATCCTAGCACTTGGGAGGCAGAGGCAGGCGGATCTTTGTGAGTTCAAGCCCAGCCTGGTCTAAGAGTGAGTTCCAGGGCAGCTGGGGCTACAGGGAGACCCTGTCTCGAAAAGACCAAAAAAAAAAATTACTTGTAGAAATTTTATTACAGCGCGGATGTCAGCCATCCATGTTCCAATATGGGAGACATATTTTTCAGTAAATCCTTATTTTTTTTAAGATTTTACTTATTTTTCTATGCGTATGAATGTACTGTCTGCATGTAGGTCTGGGCACCCGTGTCGTGCATTGCCGCGGAGGTCAGAAGAGGGCGTCGGACTCCCCTGGAACTGGAGTTCTCCTGGAATTGGAGTTTCAGACGGTTCTTGGCCGCCATGTGGGTGCTGGGGATCGAACCCGGATCCTCTGTAAGAGCGGGCGGCGCTCTTAACCGCTAGGTCATCTCTCCAGCCCCTCAGTAAATCCTTTAAATGCACCTACTAGGACCTGGTGGAGGGGGAAAATAGTGCGGAAGGGAAACTCTCGCGAGAACTAGCGGGATTTGGGAGGATTGCAAACGCTGACGGACATTTTGATGACCAACCACGGCGGGAACGGTAGGATAAAGGCCTAACGGAAATGCCCAGAGCTTCCGGCCGCCGGCTTTGGAAAGCGTTATGGCCAAGCATCATCCAGATTTGATTTTCTGCCGCAAGCAGGCTGGCGTCGGTGAGTTATTGCCCGCCGATGCCGTCTGGCGGGGTGGGGGCGGGGGACTGGGCTGGGACGCCCGGGTCTCGGGGTGCGTGGGCTGCGGGAGCGCGGGTACGTGCGTCGCAAGGCCGACGGTGGCAGGAGCGTAGGTGTCGGGTCCGAGAAAGTGTTCCGGATTGCTCCGGATCCGGTAGGGGGTCCGGACAGCACTCGGGAAGATCGGCTGGGTGTGGTGGCTCGCGCCTACTGGAGCCTACTGAGGCCGAGGGTTGTGAGTTCGAAAATGCAATGGGCTACATAGGGAGTTCCAGGCTAGCCCAGGTGACATTGTGAGACTCTGCCTTAAGTAAAATACAACAAAATAGAAGACCTTCATGCTAATTGTACATTTTGTCATCTTCGATCTTGCAGCTATCGGAAGACTCTGTGAAAAATGTAAGTGGAGCATGCCCTCGCAGCGCACTTGGAGAGTCTGCACAGAAGCAACGTAGAAGCTCTGGGAAGATATGCCTGGGAGCATGTGAACACTGACAGAATGCCAGGCTGCAGCCAAGGGCTCCCTTCACCTTCCCATCTAAGCGTGCACATTTAAAACACTATAGCTTTTGAGAAAATATCTACTTTAGATACCAAGAATTGGCATTGACATGACCTCTTCCCAGCCCCCATGTGTAGATAAGTGTGCACACAGTTTATAGACAACATTTATATAGACTTATAACTGCCAGAAGCTGTTCCAAACTATTTATTTAATTTGGTCTTTTTAGACAGTCTCCCTGTAGCCCCAGCTGGTCTGGATACTACAATATGGGGCTCTTTCTTAAAAAACACTTTGGGGGGGCTGGAAAAATGGCTCAGTGGTTAAGAGCACTAACTGTTCTTGCAGAGGACCTGGGTTTGATTCCCAGCACCCACATGGTGGCTAAGTACCGTCTTTAGTGCCAGGCGTGGAGCTCAAGGCCAGCCTGGTCTACAGAGTGAGTTCCAGGCCAGCTGGGGCTATAGGAAGACCCTGTCTCAAAAAAAAACAAAAAACTTTTATGTGTTTCACTGTATTGCCTTTATGTATTTAAGTGCACCCATGCCATGTCATGCCCATGGAGGTCTGAAGAGGGCAATCAGATCCCCTGGAATTGAGTTAAGGATGGTTGTTAGTTGCAGTGTGAGTGCTGGGAACTGAATCCAGGACCTCTGCAAGAGCAGCCAGTACTCTTAACTGCTGAACCATCTCCCCAGCCCCAAAACTCTTCAAATATTAACCTTTGTGTGTGTCTGAGGGCATTGGGATAGACACTAGATAAATCTTAAAGGTATCAAAATAGAAGGTTCTAAAGTTACTGTCCAAAGGAGACTAGTTATTTCCCCCATAGAACAGAGAAAAGATCTTTAGGAAGTAATTGCTATTGAACCTAACTCTTCTTTCCTTGCAGGTGATGGCAAATGCGTGATCTGTGATTCCTATGTGCGTCCCTGCACTCTGGTTCGCATATGTGATGAGTGTAACTATGGATCTTATCAGGGCCGCTGTGTGATCTGTGGAGGTCCTGGAGTCTCTGATGCCTACTATTGTAAAGAGTGCACCATTCAGGAGAAAGATGTAAGTGCATGCTGAGCTTTCAAGTGGACTGTTCCTCCTTTCACTTTGTACCATTTTGCCATCTCTGGTCTGTGTGTACCATTTACTGTGGCCATCTCTCTCTGGTCTGTGGAAACTGTAGTGTAGTCATCCTGGTAATTTCTTCAGGCCTGGGAGCCAGACTGAGTGTGGCCTTATAAAGAGCAGTTATTCTCTATTGAGAGCAGAATGTAAGAGAAGCAAATCTGCTGGTACCAGCAGGTTGGAGAATACCCTTCTCTGTTCTTTGTGTATCTCCTGTGATGGTGATTCCCTGTAGACCCAGCTGTCCTAGAACTCTGATGATGACTCTTTTTTGTCTTTTTGAGTCAGGGTCTCCCTTTAGTCCCAGCTGGCCTGGAGCTCACTATGTAAACCAGGCCAGCCTTGAACTCACAGAGATCTGCCTGCCTCTGCCTCCCAAGTGCTAGGATCAAAGGCATGCGCCACCACGCCCAGCGATGATGATTCTTTTAAAAAGAATTTAAGCTGGAGCTGGAGAGATGGCTCAGCGGTTAAGAGTGCCAACTGCTCTTGCAGAGGACCTGAGTTCAATTCCCAGCACCCACCTGGTGGCTAAGAACCATCTTTAAGCCGGGCATGGTGGTGCACTCCTTTAATCCCAGAACTCCAGAAGCAGAGGCAGGCAGATCTCGGTGAGTTCAAGGCCAGCCTGGTCTACAGAGTGAGTTCCAGGCCACCTGGGACTATAGAGAGACCCTGTCTCAGAAAAAAAAAAATTTAAACCAACCATGGTGGCACATGCCTTTAATCCCAGTACTTGGGAGACACAGCAGGTGGATGTCTGAGAGGTTGAGGCTAGTCTGGTCTACATAGCGTGTTCCAAGCCAGCTGGGGCTGCAAGGTGACCCTGTCTCAAAAAGACTATAAGTTAATTAATTCAAATGAGGCTGATTATATTCGGGGTTTTTTTTGTTTGTTTGTTTGTTTGTTTTTTGTCTTTTCGAGACAGGGTCTCCCTCTAGCCCCAGCTGTCCTGGAACTCACTCTGTAGACCAGGCTGGCCTTGAACTCACAAAGATCCGCCTGCCTCTGCCTCCCAAGTGCTAGGATTAAAGGCGTGCGCCACCACGCCCGGCTTTGTTTTTTTGTTTTTTTTTATGTGCTTGTGTGTCATGTGCATGCCAAAGTACATTGCAGAGATCAGGACAACTTATAGAAGTTGCTTCTCCCCTACCATGGGGTTCTTGGTGACTGAACTCTTGGCAAACACCCTCACCTGCTGAGTCACCTTGCCAGCCTGTGATTATTCTTTTTTTGTTGTTACTGTTTTGTTTTTTGAGACAGGGTCTCCCTGTAGCCCCAGGTGGCCTGGAACTTGCTATATAGACTTGGCTGTCCCTGATCATGGTCACAGAGATCTCCCTGCCTCTGCCTCCTAAGTGCTAGGATTAAAGGTGTTTGCCACCAAACCCGGCAAGACTTTTTTATTAGAGGAATTTGTTCTATACCATCCAGAAAATGAACTATGATAACTGTACTTTCAGTTTGAAAGAGTTTTAAGAATATATTTAAGCCAAACTATAAGGAATAAATAGCAATGACAGGGAGAAGCAATAGATAGTGAGATATCCAGTGCTTACCACATCCAGCAGAGACAGGGTGGCCTGAGGAAGAGAGCAGACAAGCTATCCTCAGAGAGAGGCTTACCTAGTCCATCAGAAATTGAGGGGAGAGACCATATTGAGACAGTCAGTCAGGGTTCCTGATTGAGAGCTTGCTTGCTTGCTCTTCATGGATAAGCTTCCAACTTCTCTCTCTCACCATAGGTTTACCTTCCAGCTGTTCTCAAAGGCTGTGGTGTTTTGCTTCATTTTGCTTTTAAATTTTTGTTGTTGTTGCATTGGTTTGGGGGGTGGAGAGTGTAGGTTCTGCCCTCCCACCATGTGGGTCTGAGGGATCAAACTCGGGTGGACAGGTTTGGTGGCAAATGCCTATCCCCACTGAGCCATCTCACCTGCCCAAGGATGCAGTGATCCCCTTAGCTGCTTACTGTTTTTTTCCTTTCCCCATTAAGGAGCCCTGCAGGGGCCAGCCTGACGCATACTAGTCTGAGAATATTTTTATTTTTTTTTATTTTTCTATGTGTATGAATGTACTGTCTGCATGTAGGTTTGTGCACCCATGTAGTGCAATGCCGCGGAGGTCAGAAGAGGGTCTCGGATTCCCCTGGAACTGGAGTTCTCCTGGAATTGGAGTTACAGACGGTTCTTAGCCGCCATGTGGGAGCTGGGGATCGAACCCGGGTCCTCTGCAAGAGAAGTCGGTGCTCTTAACCACTAGGCTATGTCTCCAGCCCCTCTAGTCTGAGAATATTTCTTATTCTGTTGAGTCTTCTGTTGAGAAAATGAGAAAGAATTCTGTTTCTCTGATGTCTGTCTGTCTGTGACAGGGTCTCCCTGTAACCCCAGATGGCCTGGAACTCCCTATGTAAACCAAGCTGGCCTCCATCTCATAGAGATTTGCCTGCCTCTGCCCCTGGAGTTCTGGGATTAAATGCCCAGCTCCATTTGCCTTTGAGAATGAGATCACATACTACCTTCTGCAGGAAGGCTCTGGTTCACCTCTCCTTTTCTCAGGTCTTGCTGACAATGCCTGACTTGTAGTACAAATATGGTACGCCATTTTTGGTGCTGCCCCTATAAATTATTCCCAGGAGTCCCACCCCACCATTCCAGCCCCCAGACTGTTTGCTATACAGTAAGTATAAATGTAAAAAGAAACTGCACATAGTTCTTGAGCTAGCTAAAGAGTCCAGACAGCACTGTCTTGAACTTTTAATAGTTATAGCTAGTGTTTGTATCTGGCATAAGCTTACAACCTTGCTTAGTAAATGTTAATTGCCATCTGACTTTTCTCCATGGGATGTGTGACCTGATACCCTTGGCTCCTTATGCCTCATTCTGCCCCCTGAGAATTACTTCAGACGTCACTCCTCCCTCACATTATACAGGAATGTTCTGAGGATATTTGAGATCTAGCCCACATTTACTTGGTACTCATTTCCAAGGAACACAAAGCAGTCCAGTGACATGATCCAGCCTCTCCTTCTTACAGGTAGATCATCATGTAGATTAAGTGCCTGGTGCTTTTTCCTATGCAGAAATCTTCTGACAACAAAAGCCACCCCCATTATTGTCTCTTCTGCAGCTTTCATAATTTATAAGGTAATCAGGCCAGTAAGCTAAGCTGGGTATCCTCCTTTAGAGTTTTCAAAGCCTCGAGGATAACCAGGAGTCAGGAGCTGGGGGCATACCTATAATTCCCACCACTCAGGAGGCTGAGGCAGGAGAGTTGCTATTTCATTTTTTTGTTTGTTTTTTGGATGAACTTTGTTATTTTTTTGATGAATTAAATTTTTTTTAATTTTTATTTTTCTAAGGGATTCTACAATATAAGAGCACAGTTGTTTTCAGATCACATTTATGTTGCTCAGTTTGCTATACAATTAGGTAACTGGTGCTAGCATCCACAGATGAGGGATACCATTCATTGTGTGTTTTTCTAGAACTGTTTTACTTCACTCAGCATGGTATCTTCTAGCTCCATCCATTTACCTGCAAAGTTCATGATGTCATCTTTCTTTACCGATGCATAGAACTACATTGTGTAGATGTATGAGAATTGCTATTTCAAAGGCAGCCTGGGCTACATACAGATTCCCTGACTCAAAGAACAAAAAAGCAATAAATGGAATCACCAATACCATATGCTAGGCAAGTGTTTTGCTACTGAACTACCATCCCCAGCCCTTTCCCAGAGAGACTGAAAGGTATCAATATCTTAGCGAAGCTAGCTAGTGTGGAACTTGCTATGTAGCCAAGGCAGGTCTTGAACTTGAGACCTTCCCTTCTGCCTCTGTCTGCCCAGTAGCTAGGATTACAGCCCTACCCTGGTTGGTCCACGTTCTCTCTCCATACAGTTAGATAAAGTAAATTTCAGATTAAAATGTTTTATTAGGCCGGGCGTGATGGCGCATGCCTTTAATCCTAGCACCCGGGAGGCAGAGGCAGGCAGATCTTTGTGAGTTCAAGGCCAGCCTGGTCTATAGAATGAGTTCCAGGACAGCTGGGGCTACAGGGAGACCCTGACTCAAAAAGACCAAAAAACAAAACAAACAAAAAAATGTTATACTAGAGCCAAGCATGGAGGCTCACACCTATGATCCCAGCACTTGGGAGGTAGAGACGAGAGGATCAGGGTTTCAAAGCTAGCATCAGCTACATGGTGAGTCTGAAGCCAGGGATTCTGTCTCAAAAAAAAAAGAAAGAAAATACAGTACTGTTCGTTAAGGCCCCAAACCGGGGTCCAGAGCCTACATTGTGCATCGTTGGGAGTCTCCCCTTCTCTTGTCTCTCACTGCAACCAGTAGGCTCATCGCCACCTGTTTGTCATTTGTCACCACTAAGACACAGAGCTTTTCAGTAATTGTTTTTTTCTGGTCTCAGTGTTTTTTTTAGTTGCCTTTTCTGAATTTCAGTTCAAATTTCTCTATATATTGCAATTTAGGTTATAAATTTATGTGGTTTTTAAAGTATAACTAAAAAAATGGGGCTGGAGAGATAGCCTAGCAGTTAAGAGCACTGACTGCTCTTGCAGAGGACCTGGGTTCGATCCTCAGCACCCACATGGCGGCTGAGAACGGTCTGTAACTCCAGTTCTAGGAGAACTCCAGTTCCAGGGGAATCTGAGACCCTCTTCTGACCTCTGCGGCATTGCATGACACAGGTGCACAAACCTACATGCAGACAGCACATTCATACACATACAAAAATAAATTTAAAAAAAATAAAAAATAAAGTATAACTAAAAATTACTGGGGTTTGGGGTTTTTGTTTTGGGTTTTTTGTTGTGATGGTGTTGGTGTTGTTTTGTGGGATTTTTTTTTCTTCTTCTTCTTTTTTCTTTTTGAGACAGGGACCCCCAGCTGTCCTGGAACTCACTCTGTAGACCAGGCTGGCCTTGAACTCTCAAAGATCGCATGCCTCTGCCTTCTGAGTGCTAGGATTAAAGGCATGCACCACCATGCCCGGCTTTTTTTGTATTTTTTTTTTTTTTGGCTTTTTGAGACGGTCTCCCTGTAGCCCCAGCTGTCCTGGAACTCACTTGGTAGACCAGGCTGGCCTTGAACTTACAAAGATCCGCCTGTCTCTGCTGCCCAAGTGCTAGGATTAAAGGTGTGCGCCACCACGCCTGGCTTTTTTGTCTTTTTGTTATAGGGTCTCTCTTTAGCCCCAGCTGGCCTGGAACTCACTATGTAGACTAGGCTGGCCTTGAACTTACAGAGATCTGCCTGCCTCTGCCTCCGGAATGCTGGGATTAAAGGCATGCACCACCATTGGTGGAGGGAGGGGCCAAGTGCAACAACTTAATTCTTTATCCAATACACATAAAATTCTGTACCCAACACACACACATACAACAACAACAACAAAAATAAACTGCACACACACAAAAAGTAATTTTTATAGCTTGTTTTCCTAACATAAAATGAACATAATTAAAACAGTCCTTTTCTGGGTGGAAACCTAAAATTATTGAGTCTTACTTGGTGGTTGCCAAGGAGATCCTGCTGAGATTCCTTTCAGTTGTGTTTGGGACACACCTGGTGGCAGTGGAAACAAAGACCTGACACCTTAGAGGGATTCAAGAAGGCTTCTGAGAGACAGGATCTATTAACATGGTAGAGTGCTGCCTGGCATTCCAGGAGGTCCTGGGTCCATCTTCAACACAGAAGGAAAAATGAGCTGGGTGTGGTGGCTCAGATCTGTAATCCAACAGAGGTAGAAAACTGTGACAAGTTCCAGGCCAGCCTTGTCTACATAGTAAGGCCTTGCCTCAAAACAAAAATAAACCAAGGGGCCAGGTGTGGTGGTGCATACCTTTAATCCCAGCAGAGGCAAGCGGATATCTGTGAGTTCAAGGCCAGCCTGGTCTACATAGCAAGCTGTAGGCCAGCTGGGACTAAAGGGAGACCCTGTCTCAAAAAGACAACAATGAAAAGATCTATCTGTTTCGGGGAAGAGGAGAACTTCCAGGCAGCTGTGGGCATTTATCATCAGGACTGGGGAGATGACTTAGTGTGGAGTCCTTTCCTAATGAATGAGGCCCTAGGCGCAGTCTCCAGCACTGCAAAAAGTAAAAAGTGTGTGTGTGTGTGTGAGTGTGTGTAAGTGCACACTCACAAGCAGCTTCCTCTTTGTCCTCACCTCTCTTCCTTTTGACTCGCTTTCTTTGAAGACATATTCCCCCTCAACCACCAGTGTAAAACCACATATTCTAGCTGGGAATGATGGCACATGCCTGTAATTCCAGCACTCAGATTGAGGCAGGAGGACTGCAGTGAAAGTTCAAGCCAGTCAGGGTAACCTAGCAAAACTGTTTCAAAATAAGGTAAGGAAGCTGGAGAGGTGGCTCAGCTGTTAAGAGTGCTGGCTGCTTTTGCAGAGGACCTAGTTGGGTTCCCAGTACCCACATGGCAGCTAGCAGCCATCCAAAACTCTAGTCCCACAGGATCTTATGCTGCTCCTGGCCTCTGGATCCATTGCAGTTAGACACATGCAGGCAAAACACTCATAAAATAAGTATTTTTTTTTTTTTTTATTAAAATAAGACTTTTACATCCTTAATTCTGGTGGCATTAGAAGAGCTGGAGAGGGGCTGGAGAGATGGCCTAGCGGTTAAGAGCGCCGACCGCTCTTACAGAGGACCCGGGTTCGATCCCCAGCACCCACATGGCGGCCGAGAGCCGTCTGAAGCTCCAATTCCAGGAGAACTCTAGTTCCAGGGGAATCCGAGACCCTCTTCTGAACTCCGCGGCGTTGCACGACACGGGTGCACAGACTTGCATGCAGACAGTTACTTTCATACACATACAGATATAAAAAAAAAAAAAAAAAAGAAGAGCTGGAGAGTAGCCAGGAAACCCCAGGAGACACACAGAGAACTGGGAATCAGGCAAAGAAAGGAGAGTCATGTGGCTGAGAGGAATGCTGAGAAACCCAACACAGGGAGGCTCCAGCCAGCACTGGGCCTGGCTCTCTTGTTTTATCTGAGCTGGGCTCAGACCTGGATCTTAGCAGTAGCAGTGCAGAGACAGTATTCATGAAGTGTCTTTCACAGCAGTCTAGCTCAAGGAGGTGCAGTTAGGTTAAATCATTACAAAATTACCAATTTCTTGCTGGAGAGATAGCTCAGCAGTTAATACTGGCTGTTCCTGCAGGGGACCCAGGTTTGAATCCCAGCACCTACATGATTGCTAACAACTGTTCGTAACTCCAGTTCCAGGGGATCCGACGCCTAAAAAAAAAAGAACTTATCAATTTCAGTTTTGAATTTTTTTGGGTTTTTTTGTTGTTGTTTTTTTGAGACAGGGTCTCCCTGTAGCCACAGCTGTCCTGGAACTCACTATGTAGACCAAGCTGACCTTGAACTCATAGAGATCCAGCTATCTCTGCCTCCTGAGTGCTGAGATCAAAGGTGTGTGCCACCATACCCAGCTATTGTAGTTTTTTTGATCCTTCATTTTCATGAGGACATTGAATTAAATTCATAGCTCTTGAATTCACAGGCTCATAGGGAGGCTAGCTCCCTCCATACACCAGAGTCCACAGGTGATCTCTGTGTAATCGTAGAACACTACAGCTGGCTTTCTGTGTTTTTATTTAAAGTTTTCTAAGCAGTAGTGATGTCAGTACCCAAAAGAAAGGATCGGAATTAGAAGTGACACAGCTAAGGAGTGGGTTAATTCATTCTGCAGCCTGATTCATTCCATAGGGACCCCCTGCTCTGGCAGGAGTGCCTAACGAAGTCAAGAGACCTGTGGAAGCTTCTGCACTCACAGCTTCCCCAGCTTTCCTTCTGGGGAAGGATGTACTGCATACTGTACCTGTCAGTCATTCCAAATCAGCAGGTACAGTCAGCATTCCTGAGCACCCTGCTCCTGGGGGCATGATGGAACCACTCAGGCACACAGAATGGCCAGGCTGGCCCGTCCTTACAGATCAGACTTATGACAAAAGCTGTAGAACACTTCCCCTCCCCTGCCCAAGACCATGTGTCAAAGTGAATTAGCAAGGACACACTAAAAACCCAGAATTCTCAGTTGCTATTAAAACGAAGGTACTGGAGCTGGGGTGGTAGGTGGTAGGTGGTAGGTACTTGGTACTTGCCCAGCCTGCATGAAGCCCTGAGTTCTGTCCGTAGTACTGATAAAGGCAGCTGTGTGTGTGCATTTCCTAAAGCTTTTGTGTTCTTTTCTTCCTTATTCTTTCTTTCCTTGAGGTAGTATGGGAGGGCTGGACCTTAATGTGCTCATAATTACCATTTCCTAGCCCTTAGTTTAGAGTCATTGTTCTGTTGAGACAGTGTCTCCTTGTAGCCACAGCTGGCCTGGAAATCACTATGTAGACCAGGCTGGCCTTGAACTCAGAGATTCACCTGCCTCTGTCTCCCAAGTACTGGGATTAAAGGTGTGCAGTAGCACATGGGCTTTTTCTTAGTTTGGGGTTTGTTTGTTTTTGGGGGGTGGGAGCAAGTTATGCAATCACATTTTATACAGTCACATCTTATAGTCACATACAGACACATTTTATAGTCACATTGTACAGTCACATTTTATAGCAGATTAGCCTCAAAGCCTCAGCCTTCTAAATGTTGGTTTATATCTATGAGCCACCACCATGCTTGGCTAGCAAATTCTTTTTGTTGTTATGTTTTTGTTTGTTTTTGACTTAGAGTCTACCCCATATTGGTCTGGAACTCAGTTTGTAGCCCATGCAGGTCTCAAAAGTTGTGGCAGCAAATAAATTTTTAAAGAAATGAAATACTAAGAAATTATATTACCCTTTTATATAAATGTATATTTTTGTCAAAAAAAAAAAAAAGGAAAAGAAAAGAAAAAAAAGTTGTGGCAGTTTTCCTGCCTCGGCCTCCCAGTGCTGAAATTACAGACTTGAGTCAGCACACTTATCTTTGGGTAATAAATTCTTTTTTTTTTTTTTTTTTTTTAGTATTTTTGAGACAGGATCTTCCTTTAGTCCCAGCTGGCCTGGAGCTCGCTCTGTAGACCAGGCTGGCCTTGGCCTTGAACTCTCAGAGATCCACCTGCCTCTGCCTTGGCTAATAAATTCTTAATGATGGTACAAATAGGATCTTGGGAAAGATGAGTAAACCATTAACCCAAGAACATTAAAATGGTCTTTGAGGGGCCAGCTAGCCAGACAGCTCAATCGATTAAAGTACTTGCTGCCAAACCTTAGTTCAGTCCTCAGAATCCACATGGTAGAAGGAAAAAAACCCCAAAATGTCTGACCTCCACGCACACACTGTGGCACACTCATGCACATAGATATACAGAGACAGAGGAAAAGATTTTCTTTTTTTCTTTTGCTGGGAACTAGACTCTGGCTACATGCACTACAAAACTGTCACCAGCTCTTCAAACCTTGTATAGCTATACTTTATCTTAACTCTCTTCTGATTCCATTTTAAAGACTTAAACAACTTCTCTATTATGTTTTCCAGAGAGATGGTTGCCCAAAGATTGTCAATTTGGGGAGCTCTAAGACAGACCTGTTCTATGAACGCAAAAAATATGGCTTCAAGAAGAGGTGATTGTTGGGTGACTCCTTCCTCTCCATCAAGCTGCTGCAACTGCCAGAAAAGATGCCTACCACTACCAGCAGAAAGGGGCCAAGCCCCAAGTTTCACCAGAACCCCTGCCAGTGCCCTGGCCCCTTGCTACCCTTTCTTTCCCTTAGCCTGCTGAGGGAGAGTTGAAAAGGATTGTTCACAGAGCACCTGGCAGACTACCCAAGGAAAATTGATAGCTAGGTTACAGTTTGTTTTAATTAGAGAACCAAGGGTGTGCTCTTCCACTGGTGTGTTCTTTCTACGCCAAGAGCTTCAAAGCAGGAATAATCCTCCAGACCTCTCTGTCTGAGGGTTGACTACAGAGCCACCTCATTGAAAAGTATGTTCTTGCAGCAGCTCTGATGGCAGTTGTCCTTGATGACCCTCAGTATGGCGGGGGCCGTCAGAACAGTAAAGTAGGGTGAACATTTGGTCTTGAAAAGCTTACAGGTTTCATGTGCTTTACCTTCCAGGGAATTGGAAACTTTCTGTTGCTATTCCAATAAAGTTGGTGTTTATTTTCTTGTAGTCAGTTACATTCCTCATTTGACTTAATTCTGGGAGTTTACTTTTAATCACCCAGGTATTGGTGACTGAAAATATGGAAGGAGTGGAATTCCTGAAATGGCTCATCCTCTCAGCACCACTTGGAGGAAATCCAGAGGCCACATGTGCCTTTCGTTGAGGCCAGTTGCCTCTCTTCAGAAGCTCAGGAGCTTTTCTTAGCCAACTTTTTTTTTTTCTTCTCAGTAGCTCAAGCTGGCTGGAACTTATTTTGTAGCCCACGCTGGCCCAGATCTTGGCTTAGCCTCCAGTGTCGGGATCACATATGTGAAACCATACCTGGGCTTTTTATCTTTAATTAAAAAAAAAAAAAGGCTTACAGTAATGGTGAACAAAACTAAATTGATTTTTTTTTTGTCTTTTCGAGACAGGGTCTCCCTGGAGCCCCAGCTGTCCTGGAACTCCCTCTGTAGACCAGGTTGGCCTTGAACTCACAAAGATCTACCTGCCTCTGCCTCCACCTCCGCCTAAGTGCTAGGACTAAAGGCATGTGCCAACACACCCAGCTCTAATTTGTTTCTTAAACTACACACTTATTTTATTTATTTCTGTATGTGTATGAGCATACTGTCTGCATGCAGGTCTGTGCACCCGTGTCGTGCAATGCCGCGGAGGTCAGAAGAGGGTCTCGGATTCCCCTGGAACTGGAGTTCTCCTAGAATTGGAGTTACAGATGGTTCTTAGCTGCTATGTGGGTGCTGGGGATCGAACCCAGGTCCTCTGCAAGAGCAGTCGGTGCTCTTAACCACTAGGCCATCTCTCCAGCTCCCACATTTAACTTATTTGAAGTAAATTCTTAGCTCGAGCAATGCAGACACGCCCATTACCAAGCTCAGCTTCCTTCCTGCCTAGTGAGGCGCTAATTTTCCCCGTGGGGCATTTCTACGGGCTGTGATATCCAGGTGAGGATGAGGGTCCTGCGGAATCCAGGGACTGGGCCAGTTTTTGCTGTAACAGTAGCAAACCCAACGCAAGACCACTCTTGTAAAGTTTTCCTTTGGTCTATTAAAAAAAAACCTTGATTGTGATGTACATAGTACAGTTAGGACAGTGTGTCTTAATGGAATAAGAGACCTGACAGAAACACCCGAATTAAGCCCACAAGAGCACAAAGGAAGGGGTCTTGGGCCAGCTTGGAGGCACCTTGGGAAACCAGGACAAGGTGGTGTTCACAGCTAGAGATAGTCCCGGAGGCTTCCCAGGTGCTCTGTCTCCCTCACCCCTATTCCCTACTCCACTTCCCCAAGTGGTTAACTCGTTGATCTGAGGAGCTCCTGCTGCTATTGTGCTTAGTTGACTCATCCTTCAGACCTGGGCCAAATATGTCCTCCAGTATCTCCCAGCCTTCAATCTAATTTCCCCTTACACCCCCACATGCCATCTTCTGTGTGTTATTAACTGTCACCCTGTAGGCTGCCTTCTTCACAGCAGATGTCAGGTGTGCAGTGTTGAGTTATAATAACAGCCTTGAAGGATTTGTGGAAACCTGCAAGCAGTGAGGGGGTATGCAGGCAAGGGCACACTGGTGTTGGGAAGCAGTTTGAGGAAAGGTGGTCCTGAAGGGGAGGGGGGTTGGGAGAACCAGATCATTTCAGATTAGAACTCATAATTGATTTTTGTTGTTCCTGAGACAGGGTCTTGGTATATCTCAGGCTAAGCTGGAACGCCCACTGTCCAGGCTGGCCTTGGGGGTTCTTTTGCCTCATCTTTCCACTTGCTGAGATTTACAGACACAAACCATGCCCAGCTGTAATTAACCCTTCGGTAACTTTTTTTTTTTTCTGTTTGAGACACCATGTATCATGGCTGGACTAAGACTTCTATGTAGGCCAGGCTGGCCTTGAGTTCACAGAGCTCACCTGCCCCTCCCAAGTGTTGGGTTTAAAAGGCATGCATTACGGGGCTGGAGAGATGGCCTAGAGGTTAAGAGCACCAACCTCTCTTACAGAGGACCCGGGTTCAATCCCCAGCACCCACATGGCGGCTGAGAACGGTCTATAACTCCAATTCCAGGAGAACTCCACTTCCAGGGGAATCCGATACCCTCTTCTGACCTCCGCGGCATTGCACGACACGGGTGCACAAACTTGCATGCAGACAGTACATTCATACACATACATAAATAAATTAATAAAAAAATAAATTTAAAAAAAAAGGCATGCATTACTGGGTGTGGTGGCACACACCTTTAATCCCAGCACTCCAGAGGCAAAAGCAGGCTGATCTCTGTGAGTTCAAGACCAGCCTGGTCTACGTAGTGAGTTCCAGGCCAGCTGGAGCTACAGGGAGACCCTGTCTTAAATAAATAAATAAACAATTTTTTTTTTTTGGTCTTTTCGAGACAGGGTCTCCCTGTAGCCCCAGCTGTCCTGGAACTCACTCTGTAGACCAGGCTGGCCTTGAACTCACAAAGATCCGCCTGCCTCTGCCTCTCAAGTGCTAGGATTAAAGGTGTGCGCCACCACGCCCGGCAATTTTGTTTTTTATGTGTATGAATGTACTGTCTGCATGTAGGTCTGTGCACCCGTGTCGTGCAATGCCCCAGAGGTCAGAAGAGGGTGTCAGATTCCCCTGGAACTGGAGTTCTCCTGGAATTGTTGTTACCGATGGTTCTCAGCCACCATGTGGGTGCTGGGGATCGAACCTGGGTCCCCTGCAAGAGCAGCCTTAACCACTAGGCCATCTCTCCAGCCCCTCCCAGGCACTTTTCACAGGACAAGAAGAAACCCAAGATACTTTTTGTGCAATAAAAAATGTTAGCAGCTCACCTTTTTTTATTTTGCAGTTCACCTTTTAAAACTAATACACGAGGGCCAGAGAGAGGGCTCCAGCAAGCTGTCCTCTGACCTACACATACACATACACACACACACACACACACACACACACACATAAACACAGGTGGTAGGCTATGGCATGCTACATACAAATGAGCACACACAAATGTAATAAAAATTGTATAAACCAGTATGTATATATAAACATGGAGGGGCTGGAGAGATGGCCTAGCGGTTAAGAACGCCGACTGCTCTTGCAGAGGACCCGGGTTCGATCCCCAGCACCCACATGGCAGCTGAGAACCGTCTTTGACTCCAGTTCCAGGGGAAACTGATGCCCTCTTCTGACCTCCGCGGCATTGCACAACACGGGTGCACAAACCTACATGCAGACAGTACATTCATACACATACAAAAATAAATAAAAATTTTAAAAACCTAAATTTTTTAAAATATAAACACAGGAAGACATTACATTGTTAAATTATCAACATACAGATACATTTCAATGTATCAATATTTAGAAAAGCCTGGCGTGGTGGCACACGCCTTTAATCCTAGCACTTGGGAGGCAGAGACAGGCGGATCTTTGTTAGTTCAAGGCCGGCCTGGTCTACAGAGCGAGTTCCAGGACAGCTGGGGCTACAGGGAGACCCTGTCTCAAAAAGACCAAAAAAAAAAAAAAAATTTAGAAAAAATACTACCAGTTAACTAGATTACAATGTATTCATATGTTTAAAAAACAATCCAGATGTCTTTGGCTGCCTACTAGGAACTTTTTTCAATATGTCTTTTATTCTTTGAGAATTTCAGACAATGTATTTCAATCAGACTGGGATTTTTTCTGAAACAGGGTTTTGCTATGTAGCCCTGGTCTACAACTTGTGGAGATCTTCCTGCTTTGCCCGGTATCACAGGTTGGCAGCCACTACTACACCTCACTTAGCAACTTCTTTTTAGTTTTATGTGTATGAGGGTTTCCCCCTTCATGTAAGTCCATCCAAGTGTGCAAGGCTTGAGGAAGCCAGACAGATGAGGGCATCTGACTGGAGTCATGGATGGTTGGTAACCGCCATGTGGATGTTGGGTCCTCTGTAAGGTCTTGGTTTTTTTTTTTTCTTTGACGCCTTTAGTCCTAGCTGGCTAGCGAACTCACAGAGATCCGCTTTCCCCTGCCTACCGAGTGCTGGGATTAATAAGGTCTGCACACCACGCCCGACTTTTTTTTTTTTTTTTGTTTCCTTTTGGTCTTTTTTTTTTTTAATTTTATTTTATTTTATTTTATTTTTATTTTTTTGGTTTTCTTTTCGAGACAGGGTCTCCCTTAGCCCCAGCTGTCCTGGAACTCCTCTGTTAGACCAGGCTGGCCTTGAACTCACAAAGATCAGCCTGCCTCTGCCTCCCAAGTATGGATTTAAAGGTGTGCGCCACCACTGCCCGCTTTTTTTCTTTTATTTTTTATGTGTATGAAACGTACTGTCTCCATGTAGGTTTGTGCACCGTGTTGTGCAGTGCACTCGGAGGTCAAAAGAGGGTGTCGGATTGCCCGAGTTTCTGGAACTGGAGGTTACAGACGTTCTCAGCAACCATGTGGTGCTGGGACCGAACCCGGGTCTCTGCAGAGAGCAGTCGGTGCTCGAACCGCTCAGGCTACGTCTCCAGCCCCTGATTGGTGGTCTTTTTTAAACTTGTCTTGGAAGCCGGGCGTGGTGTGCGCACACCTTTAATCCTAGCAACTTGGGAGGCAGAGGCAGGCGGACTTTGTGGTTCAAGGCCAGCCTGGTCTACAGAGTGAGTTCCAGACAGCTGGGACGACAGGGGGAGACCCTGTCTCAAAAACACACACCACACACACACACACACACAACCACACACACAAAAAAAAAAAAAAAAACTGGTCTTGGAAGCTATAGCCCAGCTGGCTTGGAAACTCACTCTGTCGACCAGGCTGGCCTTGAACTCACAGAGATCCGCCTGCCTCTGCCTCCCTAGTGCTGGGATTAAAGGCCTGCACCACCACACCTGGCACCTAGCAACTTCTAAATTAAGAAAATTCCAGGAAATCAAACAAAACTGGCTAAATTTCAGAGAGAGAGACTCTGCTACTGTTAACCTATAGCTTTTTATTAGCTTCAAGCTAGAATGTAAATGTGAAAGATCATTTGCCTTGGAGTTATTTTCCTGCCCCATCCTAAAAAAAAACCCTTATTTCCATCTTGATTCCTTATTCTGTACCCCCAAGTGGCCACCACCAAAATTAAAATATTACTTCCTGGGGCTGGGGAGAGATGGTCTAGCGGTTAAGAGCACCAAACTGCTTTGCAGAGGACCCAGGTTCAATCCCCAGCACACCACATGGTGAGACCCGTCTGAACTCCATTCCAGGAGAACTCCAGTTCCAGGGGAATCGACGCCCTCTTCCTGCCCTCCTTGGCATTGCCCGACAGGGTGCACATGACTTGCCTGCAGACAGTACATTCATACACATACAGAAAAAATAAAATTAAAAAAAATCCCTTTTTAAATGTACTTCCTAGTTGGCACACCTTTATCCTAGCACTTGGGAGGCAGAAACAGGTGGACTCTCTGTGAGTTCAAGGCCAGCCTGGTTCTACAGAGTTTCCAGGACCAGCTGGGGCTACAGGAAGACCCTGTCTCGAAAAGACCAAAAAAAAAAAAGTCATTCCTTTGAAAACAGCCTTTTGGTGTGGTAGCAAAAGACAAATTTGTTCTCTTGTTCACTAGAATTAGTCTTGGGAAGGGTGGAGAGGGGGAGAAGGTGGTGGAGAGAGAGTGAGAGGAGAGTGAGACTTCTTGTCATGGCTGCTCTGGTTCTTGCCTAGGCAGCAGATATCAAAGATCGAATTGAGAAAATTTTTTTTTTTTTGAGACAGGGTCTTCCTATAGCCCCAGCTGACCTGTAACTACTCTGTAGACCAGGCTGGGCTTGAAGTCATAGAGATCTGCCTGCCTTGCCTCCTGCTCGATTAAACCTGTGGCACCACCACCCCTGTTTTAGCCGCTTGTGGGTGCTGGGAATCGAACCGGGCCCTCTGCAAGAGCAGTCGGCGCTCTTAACCGCTGAGCCATCTCTCCAGCCCCGAGAAATTTTTCTTTTTTTTTGTCTTTTCGAGACAGGGTCTCCTTGTAGCCCTGGCATCCTGGAACTCACTCTGTAGACCAGGCTGGCCTTGATCTCACAAAGATGCTGCCTGCCTCTGCCTCCCAAGTGCTAGGATTAAGGCGTGCGCCACCATGCCCGGACATGGAAAATTTTTCTTTTTTCTTTTTTTTTTTTTCTTTTTTTTTTTTTGGTATATACCCAGGAGTGGTATGGTTGGGTCAGGTGGTAGGCTCATTTTGAGTCTTTTTATTTATTTTTTTGTCTTTTCGAGACAGGGTCTCCCTGTAGCCCCAGCTGTCCTGGAACTCACTCTGTAGACCAGGCCGGCTTTGAACTCACAAAGATCCGCCTGCCTCTGCCTCCCAAGTGCTAGGATTAAAGGCGTGCGCCACCACGCCCGGCGAGAAATTTTTCTTATAACTTCAAAGAAACTATAAAATTTTCACCCTGACTTGTGTGTACGGAAGTCTGACTCATCTTGAGTTAATTGAACCAATTACGGCCAGCCTTGTCACCAGCACAAAAATATCTAGCATAACTTGCTTTACTGAACCTCTGAAGTTTGGAGAGCTGTCCTACCCTGCCCCCGCTGCCCCCACCGGGGCTGACCTCTTTGAAAGCATGGCATATACCTTTCAACACACGATTTATCCAGAATGGGAGAGGAATCAGCAATGCTTGGGTAATAATTCAGTGTACAATTAAAGTCCTAGCAAGATAAAGTTACACACTAGGGAGAGAGAAGAAAACTCCTTACCACGTGATAGACACCAGCAGTCAAGAAGGGCGATCGGTTTCCCCTCTATTTCTATTTTTTTTTTTTTTTTTTTTTTGGTCTTTTCGAGACAGGGTCTTCTTGTAGCCCCAGCTGGCCTGGAACTCGCTCTGTAGACCAGGCTAGCCTGGAACTCACAAAGATCCGCCTGCCTCTGCCTCCCAAATGCTAGGATTAAAGACATGCGCCCGGCTCCCCTCTATTTCTATGCTCACTCTTTAGGCTCCCACTCCCAAGGAGACTGGACTTTTTCCAGAGATTGTGGTTGTGCAATGATGCTGCCCAGGGTTGATCCAAGTAAAAAAGCACCATGTGCCCAGACTCACAGCTCCCTCAGCTTGCAGAGAAGGTGGGAGCTTCCTATATCCGCATATGCGAGTCCCTCCGGAGATGCTCTTCGATCATTTGTTCCAGCTCACCCTAGTCTTTCTCATCATTCGTGTCCTGGAAGGTTTCCCACTAGGGAACACACACCAACTAGGTACCGAATACACCGCATAAGCTGTAACTCGGCCAAACTCTGATGAAGAATAGGAACTATTTCAATAAGGCTTTACATACAGTCTCATTCAATCACCTCCCCTTTTTGTAGAGAAAGAAACCAGTTTGGCGATGTGAAGATACTTGTTGCATGAAATCAAGATCACACAGTAGGTGGCAGAACAGGGAAGTAAACCCACCCTGTTCCACAGTGCCTTCTACATATGGACTACAAAGACCAGCATCCCTTGCGATAGCCCAATGCGCAAACGCACACTCCCAGAGCCCAGGTCCAGTCCCCGCAGCCAAAACCCAATCGGTCGGCGCCGCTCGGGGACCAATGGGAGGGCTGTTGCTAATGGGTCTGCTGTATTTTTAGCTTTCATCCTGATGGGCGGGCTCACGGGGAGGTGAAGTAGTGGGTGCGGGGGAGTGGGGCTGGGATGACGCTGGCCGGCGCTGACGCACGAGGCAAGTAGTCCCTGGAGGTTCGGTCAGCGGCAGCGTCGCTCGGTACGCGGTTCTGCTTCCCTTCCCTCTCCTCCCCCTCCCGGGTCCTGGCACTGTGCCCAACAGCCCGAGTCCTTCAGTCGGAGAGCACTTTCAGATCCCCATGCTCTTCGTGCTCCCGGTGCCCCCGCCCTTGCCCGAGAGATCCATGGAATAAAGCGTGCTCTGTGCGCGGCTGGAAACTTCCCGGTGTCCATACGCGCGTGGGCTCTGAGCTGGCGCTGGACAGGAGTCCTGGGGAAGAGGAGCACAGCTAGGCCGGGACAGAGCTGGGAGCCCTCCCCAGCCCTTATGCTCCCGGCCCGGCAGTCCAGTCCTCGCGCACCTAAACCCAGCCCGATTCTGGGCGCACGGCGCTCACGCGCCTTAGGTAGCCGGGGCGGGTGGGGATCCGGCGGGGGGCCGCGGCGCGCGGAGCTCTGGTCCTCCACCAGGCGCGCGCTAGACAGCTCTGGTTGATCCGGGTTTAGACCGGAACCGGGCGGTGTGGACCACGAGGACAGTCGAGGGATGGAGGGGCACACCGGCGTGGAGTAGGGGCGACTCGGGAGACAGGTGCTGGGGTGGCTGCGGGGAGCGCCCTCCGGGTCCGGGGTGCCAGCCCTCCCCGAGCTCAGTCCACACGGATAAGCACCTTACGCGACGAGTACTGACTTCACCGAGCGCAGTCCACACGGATAAGCACCTTACACGATGAATACTGACTTCACCGAGCGCAGTCCACAGGGATAAACACTTTACAAGATGAGTACTGAGTTCACCCACCTAAGTCTACACGGATAAGCAGCTTACGCGATGAGTACTGAGTTCACCCAGCTCAGTCCACACGGATAAGCACCTTACACCATGAGTGAGCTCGCCGAGCTCAGTCCACAGGGGTAAGCACCCTGCACAACGCGTACTGAGAAGGGAGTGTCCTGGGCCTTGTCGCCCAGACTGGAGAGAAAAGGCGCGCAGCCTTAGGAGGCGCCACGCGGCAGGACCCGGGCGACATCCCAGATAGTCGAGCCCCGCCCACCGCCCACCGCCCACCCACTCGCGACGGGGCTGCGAGGGTTAAAGCCGCCGCCGGTGGAAAGTAGTCCCGGCGCAACCCCGCCCCGGCCGGCGGAGGACGCAGCGCGCAGGGGTGGAGCGGATCCGTGCGCAGGGTTGCTAGGGTGAAACTTTTCATCGACTTTGCTCACTTCGAGCCCGGCGCGGGAAGGTGCGGGTCGTCAGGGAGGACCGGCGAGTGGGCAGGACCCCAGGACCCGCCGCCGCCCGGGCGTCTCCACTGCGCGACAGGAGCCATCCTCGGGACAGCACGTCCAAGGACACCGGGCCGCCGGACCGGCTGGAGAGCCCCGCGCCGGGACCCCGAGTGAGTGCGCGTCCCCGCCCGCCCCCCGCAGCAGCCTGTCTGGGTCCCCGGCTCCGCGCGGGCCTCTCCTCTGTGCGGTGCGCTTCCTCCGCGCCTCGCGGTCTGAGCGCCCCACATGCTCGCTAGGCTTCCTTGTTCCCCAAGAATCCCAACTCCCACCATTGTGAAATGGGCCCGGAGAGCCGAGGGGCCCAGCCGCGTGTTCCTCCCGGGAAGGGAGGCGGGCAGAGACGTGCAGCACGGAGCGCTCCTGGCCCTTGGAGCCTGTGGACGCGGGCAGGACGAGTTGGTGGAGACGCCCGCCCTGGGCAGCTGGGCTTCACTGCAGCTTGAGCTCCCCGCCCCTGACTCCTCTTCTGTCCGGGAGGATGGACTGCGCCCTTGACCAAAATATGAGGAGCAGCAGCCCCAAGACTGGGCTTCGGGTACCTGTTCAAGGTCTAGCCTGCTCTTCGCCGTTCTCCCTCTGGTCCTGGGACTGGGTTCCTCTTTGATTTCCTGGCAAGAACCACCTGCCCCATCTCGCGTGGAAGGAAGGCGCGGGGAGGCTGAGCACCCTGCAGGGGAGCGGGCGCAGGGCCCCGCAGGTCTGGTCCCAGGTAGGCCGTGCCTCGGGAGGAGACGGAGCGGGTGACTGTCACAAGATGTCCAGGTTTCACATGTGCGGTTTTTCCTTCCCTACCTGGGAACCTTTACCGTGTCCTCTGCCGGGGTCTGGTTTCTGAGACTTCTCTTAGAAGTGGGGTGAGGCCTGGGCCTCTCTGGCCTCGGCCGACTAGGCGCCTCCCCGCAGCCTAACTGGGAATTTCTTTGGCGGAGGAGATGGGAGACATGGTCTGATTTCTTCCCTTTCCCTTCCTGGCTGTAGGGTGCTGGAGCCGAGCCCACTACGTACACTGAGAAAGACTCGTTTCTCCCTCGGTTCTCTACAGCTATCTTAGAGCCAGGACTGGAGCGGTGGCCTTTTCCACCCCAGCCCATCCCCCAAACCCATCCCCTAACCCCAGGAGACCCCTAGTCCGTCCGTAGGCTTGGAGGTAATAAAGGCAGAGGGGAAAGTTCAGCCATTCTTGAACCGGGGCATGAACATGGGGAGGAGCCTTGTGGGCAGATTAATGCCAAACGTCTAGGCGATGGGAGGGGGCGCCCACCCGCCTCAGCGCGCCTGTGCCTCGGAAACTTTTCTTGAGCTTCGGACCCTCAGCCGGGTCCCCGTGCGGGGCATGCGCGGTCTGGGGGCTGGGCCCTCCTAGAGTGCTCTGGGAAGTGCGGTGTGCACAGAAACTAGGTCACGCGTCCGCGCCCAACGGCCTGAGAACTCGGCTCCGCACGCAGAGCACCCTGCCCTGGGTGCTGTCTCGAGTGGCCCGGGAGTTTCAGGAAGATGATGGGTTGCTCTAGACCGCGTGCACCCATCACAATCCTGGAAGGATTGCTACCTCACCCTCCGGTCTGGACAGGGGTTTGTTTTGGATTTTTTTGAGACAGGGTCTCCCTGTAGCTCCAGCTGGCCTGGAACTCAAGAGAGAGCCACCTGCCTCTGCCTCCCCAGTGCTGAGATTAAAGGCACGTGCACCACGCCGGGTGTTCAAAACTGCTGCTGTTATTCTTAAAAAAAAGACTTGCTTTTGCATCTTCGTCAGTTTCTCCAGAATCTACTGTGATTAAGGCCTCTTTTTAAAGCCTTGTGGACCATTTTTGTCTTTTTCCTAAGCACTTGCTTTAACGCACACGTCAGCAGCAGGAATCAGAATCAGGGTTTAACCTTGTGGCTGGCAGTAACAAGTGAACGAGGTTAAAATCATTAGGACAATATATGTATTATTGTTGTTTTGTGGGAACTCCTCCCGTCTCTGCCTCCCACTGGCAGGATCACACCTTTCCTCACCTGCAACTTTTTAGTTCATTGTTAAAGAGTTGTTTATTTTTTAATTAATTAATTTATTTATTTTTGTACGTGTATGAGTGTACTGTCTGCATGTAGGTTTGTGCACCCGTGTCGTGCAATGCCTCTGAGGTCAGAAGAGGGTCTTGGATTCCCCCTGGAACTGGAGTTCTCCTGGAATTGGAGTTACAGACGGTTCTCAGCCGCCATGTGGGTGCTGGGGATCGAACCTGGGTCCTCTGCAAGAGCAGTCGGTGCTCTTAACAGCTAGGCTATCTCTCCAGCCCCAAGAGGTTTTTTTTTTTTTTTAATGTGTATGAATCCCCGGCGTGGTGGCGCACGCCTTTAATCCTAGCACTTGGGAGACAGAGGCAGGCGAATCTTTGTGAGTTCAAGGTCAGCCTGGTCTACAGAGTGAGTTCCAGGACAGCTAGGGCTACAGGGAGACCCTGTCTCAAAAAGACCCCCAAAAATAAATAAATAAATAAATAAATAAATAAATAAATAAATAAATGTATATGAATGTACTGTCTGCATGTGGGTTGTGCACCAGTGTCGTGCAATGCCACGGAGGTCAGAACAGGGCGTCGGATTCCCCTGGAACCTGGAGTTAAAGACTGCAGTTCTCAGGGGAATCCAGTTCTCAGCCGCCATGTGAGTGCTGGGAATCAAATCTGGGTCCTCTGCAAGAGCAGTCAGCGCTCTTAACCACTTAAGACCATGGCTCCAGCCTGAGTTTTTTGTTTTTGTTTTAGTATCAAAACACTTCTTTTGCTGCCTCTCTAGTATTTAGGTTTGAAAAAGATCTGAGTCCCTCTGCAGCCGATTAACAAACCTACTTGTTCCTTTTTTGAAGGATAGTTATTTCTAAGCTTTCTAATCTTATCATACTTACATGTTTTATATATAAGCTCTATAATTTGTCTGTTGCTTTCTAAAAAATGAACAAACTCATCTACATGGTCACTCAAGACAAGACATAGCAGGGCATTAATCCTCTGCTCCATAAGCTTCTTGAAGTCAAAATTAGAGTGTGAGCTGCTGGAGCAGACAATCTCATTTGCAGTCATCTGCCGTGTATGTAGGGTTCCACCCCACCACCATCTGGCCTGGCATCCAGTTAAAGAGGCAAAGGTGGCGGTATAGGCTTCCTTGCTGTGTAGCAACATCACTGAGGTAGAGATTGATGTGGGGCTTACTTGCTTAGGCTGCAGAAAATGGTTCTCTAGGCAGGGCTGATGACAGTGGTTCTATTGTATGTTGGGGTGGGAGGCTTATTTCCCAATGACTTTGGCCTACATTTAGAACGCTCTGTTTTGAGGCTGTACTGTTCAGGGGCCAGAACTTGGAAGGCAATTACACAGCAAAGTAAAGGTATAGAGGCCCTGCTGCGGAGGGTAACAAAGAGGCATGTTTTAAGAGGTTCCGTAGTGCCTTGGGGGAGAGTGTGTTGTTGACTTCAAGTCTCCTTTACTTTTCAAAAACACCACCTTTAATTGCAGGCTTATACTTGGGAATTGGCGTCAGTTTTTTTTTTTTCACAGCTTTTTGGTCTCATGTTGGACTCTTTCTCTAGCAGATCACCATGGCCCTCAAACCTCCATTCCTAAACTGTCTCCTCAGAAGGCTGAAGTAGGAGGATGGTTTGAGCAGTGGAGGTCTTGGTTTGGCTTAGCTGGCCTTGAGTTCCTGATCCACCTGTTTCTACCCCTCAAGTACTGGGATTATAGTTGTATGCCACTGTGCCCAGCTCAAACCCAGAAGTTTGAAGCCAGCCTGGGAAACTTATGAGACCCTGTCTCCACCCCAACCTCTATCCCCCCCATCCAAAAAAAAAAAAAAGCATAGTTCTTGGGAGGAGGCCTGTGGACCAACTAGCTAATTTGCATTGCTTTTAACCATTCCCAAAGGACTCTGGATTTGGCTTGTTTCAATCATGAATAGATTACTTGAAGAAACTTAGAGATGTGTGTTGAAGGCTGGGATGGGAGAGAAATCAGAGTTTCCTGAATGCTGAGTGATCTGTAGTGGGCTTGGGGGAGAAGGGGTAGTTCCAGCGTGTCTCCTCTTTCTGTGAGCTTTTCTATTTCTCAGACCTGGACTTAGGGTTAGATTAGATGCAGGCTACCTCGTTCTCTGCTGCTTAAGTTACTACCTGCGAGCCTCATTTGGGAACCAGAATCCAGCCCTGGTGCCTACACAGATAGAATATGCCCTTGTTAAGCTGGGCGTGGTGGCGCACACCTTTAATCCTAGCACTTGGGAGACAGAGGCAGGCGGATCTTTGTGAGTTCAAGGCCAGCCTGGTCTACAGAGCGAATTCCAGCACAGCTGGGGCTACAGGGAGACCCTGTCTCGAAAAAGACCAAAAAAAAAAAAAAAAAAAAGAATATGCCCTTGGTAGGTCATAGATCAACACAGTCTCTGCTGAGCTTAGCAGTGTAGCCTTGCCCACAGGTCCTGACTGGGGACACATCCTGCCTTTGCCTGCCTTTGAAGTGTGGGCCTTTTCTGTTCAGTTTCTCCCTGCAAGAGTCTAAAGGCTGCCCTTTTGGAGAAAATGAGGTTAGGATCCTTGCCTTCCAGGACCTCACAGATCATCTTCCTGAAACATGAGGCTTGCCCAGACCTGGGGAATAAAGCTTTTTGACCTCAGTGGGATCTGGCTGTGAGAGAATCCCAAAATAACAATCTGAGTGTTTATCCTGAGCTGCCTCCTCTGTAGGGCTCTCTGAACACTTGATGAATCTGATCTGGTGCTGGGGACAGGTGGTCAGAGTGTCCCCAGGGGATTGATGATGGGTCCCCAGCTGGACACTGTAGGGTGATGGAAAATTTCATCCCTCCGCCATCCTCCTCTCTCTGAACCTTGCCAGGAAGAAACTCTGGGAGACTCCCTGAGGCTGCTTCTGCCTATGTAATACTCTGCTAGCATCCAAGGCCCTGCTTCCTGCACCCCCAGTTCAGCAGTTCCCTTGTGACCCCACATCTCTGGCCTTGCCTTTGTCTCTGGGGGCTTATGGCTTGTCTTGTCCCTGTTATTGGAGGCTCTCTGATGGAACTGCAGAGTTCTTAAATTGGTTCTGTGAACCCAGACTGAGCCCCAGAGCATGCACTCCCATGGGACCGAGGGTGACAGTGAAAAGATGGCAGTGCTCCTTGTTCAGTGACCTGTATCTCCTTCAAGTTAAGGCAGTTAAAAAAATGTAAACCACATGGTGGCCTGTGACACAGTTTGGGGGCACAACTTGATGGAGACATTGTGGAGATAGCAAGAGCTTTCTGGTCCCCAGCTGAATTAAGGTCCTGATTTTATTTGATTTTACTTATTTAGTGTCATTTATACAGTGTCCTGTATTCCCAAAATGGTATCAAAAACACGGCACTCCAATTTAGAATTTTTTTGGGGGGGGGGGTGGTTCTTTTTGACACAGGGTCTCCCTTTAATCCCAGCTGGCCTGGAGCTCACTATGTAGACCAGGCTGGCCTTGAACTCACAGAGATCTGCCTGCCTCTGCCTCTGGAGTGCTGGGATTAAAGACGTGCGCCACCATGCCCGGCTAGAATTATTTTAAGAGAATATCTAAGTCTCTCAAATGCCTGCTAATTGGGAAGTACAGTATAAAATTTCAGTCCTTAAACCTCATGATACCCTTACGTTACCGATGAGACTAGATTCAGAAAAAACGTGTTAGTCCAAAATTGGACGTGGTGGGTCATGCCTGTAATCCCAGCACTTGGGAGATAACAGGAGAATCACTGCAAGTTCAAGGCCAGCCAGAGCTGCATAGCAAGACCTAGGCTTTTAAAAAAAAAAAAAAAGCCACTCGATCTGTGTGATCCAAAGTTCATGGTTGTGGGTCTGCCCTTTTTAGCCAGGCACTGACACCTTTTTGCATGTGTATTCATGGTGCACTTCTTTCTCACATCTAGGACCCTCTGGAGCCCAGAGCTGCCATCTCCTCTCTCTTCCCACTGCCCTTGGTCTGTATCTGTGCCCTGTCCTGATTCTCTGCCTTGGAAAGGATCATGCAGCTGGAGCTTAAGGTGGCCCTGAACTTCATCATCTCCTATTTATACAACAAGCTGCCCCGACGCCGAGCAGACCTTTTTGGGGAGGAGCTGGAACGGCTTTTGAAAAGGAAATATGAAGGGCACTGGTACCCTGACAAGCCACTGAAGGGGTCTGGCTTTCGCTGTGTCCACATTGGGGAGATGGTAGACCCCGTGGTGGAGCTGGCCGCCAAACGGAGTGGCCTGGCTGTGGAGGACGTGCGAGCCAACGTGCCGGAGGAGCTAAGTGTCTGGATTGACCCTTTCGAGGTGTCCTACCAGATTGGTGAGAAGGGAACTGTGAAAGTGCTATACGTGGATGGCAGTGAAGGGAGTGGTGCCCTGGAGCTGGACAAGGAGATGAAGAGCAGCTTCAACCCGGATGCTGAGGTTTTTGTGCCCATTGGCAGCCAGGACAGCTCCTTGTCCAACTCTCCATCACCATCCTTCGGCCAGTCGCCCAGCCCCACCTTCATCCCCCGTTCTGCCCAGCCTATCACCTTCACTACTGCCTCCTTTGCTGCCACCAAATTTGGCTCCACTAAGATGAAGAAGGGTGGTGGGGCATCAGGTGCTGTGGGTGTGGTTGGTGGTGGGGCAAGTGGCCAGCAACCACCTCAGCAGCAGCCTCGCATGGCCCGGTCGCCCACAAACAACCTGCTGAAGCACAAGAGCCTGTCTCTGTCTGTGCATTCTGTGAACTTCATCACGGCCAGCCCAGCCCCTCAGTCCCAGCTTTCACCCAATGCCAAGGAATTTGTGTACAATGGTGGTGGCTCACCCAGCCTCTTCTTTGATGGAGCGGATGGGCAAGGCAACAGCACTTCAGCCCCCTTTGGTAGCGGCGGAGCAGGCACCTGCACCAGCAGCAGCTTCGATGTGTCCCAGGTATTTGGAGGTGGCAGCAACAGCCTCTTCTTGGAGAAGACACCCTTTGTGGAAGGTCTCAGCTACAACCTGAACACCATGCAGTACCCCAGCCAGCCCTTCCAGCCCGTTGTGTTGGCCAACTGACCATCAGCCTGCCTCCCAGGCCAGGAACACCCAAGACCACAGAAAAGAGAAAGGAGAGGAAAGGCCAAAAAAAGGAGGAAAAGAAAACTCTACAAAAAGATTTCCAGTCTACTCAGTCTCATGTCTAGAAAAAGGATCCAGGCCAGGCATGGAATGGGAGGGGCTCTCAAAGCGCCCAATCATGTTTAACTCGCCCCAACCCCCACTGTTTTCCTGCCTGCCTCTGATTTAATTTGGTTGGTTTGGGTTTTGTAATTTTTTTTACATGTAGTTTTCTATATAACATCTTTAATTGGCGGCTTCCTGTGCTAAGAATGTCCAGATGTGCAATGCTGCTCCCCAGTCCCCTCCTCCTCCTTCGCACTCCTTTAGGGTTGGTGTGTTCAAGCTCACAGGAACTGGAGAGCAGCGACTGGAGCCAGGCGTACATACCCTGGAGCAGGGAGAGGCTGGCCCCATGCCACCGCCTCTGACCCCAGCTAGCCTCAGTCAAAGCCATTCAACCTCAGCAGGCCCCTCAGGTTCTGCCACACAAATAGGTCTGACCCTGGCCTCGAATCACTGTCAGGCCAGGTCACAGGGAGCTGCTGGCTGGCCACTTGAGAGCCTCCCACTAAAGCTAATGTCTGACTATAGAAAGGTTAGCACTTTTCAAAGTTGAAATAATTTATCACTCTCCTGTGGCCTCATTCAACCACCCCCTCCCAGCCCAGACAGTTCTCACAGCCCTGGAGACGTACCTATTATATACATGTGGCTTCTCCAAAGCTGCCTTACCCTGGGCCTGGGGATAGGGGTGCAGAGGTGGGGTAAGTGTGTGTGTGCATGTGTGCACAGGCTTGCTTATGCCTGTGCAAGGGCACGTGGCTTGGTATCCAGTTCTAAAGATTCCAAGCCACGTGGAACTCCCCCCCATATGATCTTAGGTTGCAACAAGTGCTTATTTATGTACAAGTTTGGGGGATGGGCTCAGGGTGGTTTGTTAACCTTTGTTAGGGCAGTATATATATGTGGTGGGTGACACTGGTAGCTGAGCCCAAGACACTCCTGGAGGAAAGTGCTGCAAAAGGAACTGGTTTCCAGACTGCAAAGGGATCTGCACTGTTGTTTTTGACCAAAAAAAAAAAAAAAATTTGAACCCTGAATGGCAGGAGGAACACCCAAACTTGACGCCTAAGGAGACTCCTGAGACTTCAGCCATGGTCTGTAACCTTAGCCAGGGTGGGAGCCACTTACCTAAGGACCCCTTACTTCTGAGGGACAGGGACAGACTTTAGAGTCAGCCTCTGTAGTGGGCAGTCCTGAGCCTGGAATTGAGATGTCTTGCTTTTAGCTTAATAGGTGTTAGCTGAGTGCATCCACACCCTTCTCAGAGCTCGGCCCTGTCCATGCCACGCCCTGTTGCTTCCCTCACTTAGCTGTACTGGAGCTTGACGCATGATGTGTGCTCTCCTGGAGTGGCACTTTGCATCAAGGATCCCATCACCAGAAAGCACCAAAGCTCCTGACACCCGCCCAACTCCGTCCTCCCCAGGGACCCCAAGTGGAAACTGCTGTGGCAGTGAGGCAGCCTCCTCCCTACAGTGGGCACTGCTCTACCTCCCCAGCAGGGCAAGCTCCCGTGCTCAGCCCAGCGCCATCTACCCCTTCCCCTTCCCTTGGGTGTTCCTCCCAGCCCTAGTCTGGGCTACTTGCTCCCTTGTCCTCAGCCCACACAGGTGACAGTCCCAGTAAATAACCTCTCTGGGACAGGTTGGGTGCTGCCTTATCCCCACTTCCGCCCCTCCTATACCTATACCATGAATACAGGTACCACCCGCACCCAAGCCAGCTTGTTTTCTCACACAGGGGAGATTGGAGCCCAGCCCCTTGTCTTTTGAAATAGGAAGAAAAATGTGTGTTCAGGAACAAGACTCCTGCATTGGGCTCTCAGGGCCCAGTTCAGTGTCTCATCGCAAATCTAGGCATTTTTGCTTCAATTTTATTTTTTTTTTTTAAGAAAACAAAACTCTGCACTAATTACCTGGTTTCGTAGGAAAACTTTTTTTTTTATTTTTTACATTTTTTGGTGTCCGTTTGTATTAAATAATTTGCTACATTTGTAAAATGTAAGAGGTATATATAATATATGTATATTTCTAACGTAAGAAGCATAATTTTTTTTTTCAAGATTTCTTAAGAGGAGATAAACCAATATTTTTTCAGGAAAAATGAACTTTAGATAAAAATAGGAGCATGGAACCTGTTCTCCCCTCTCCCCTCTCCCCTCTCCCCTCTCCCCTCTCCTCTCTCCCCTCTCCCCTCCCTCTCGCACATCTCTCTGACCCAGGGAAAAAAAAGATCAGAAGATGGATTGTCCTGTCGAGAATCTAAGCTGTCCAGAATGGTTTTTCTCGCCACACAATAAGCTGTAGAGTCTCTAGACTCCTAGGGCTGGGAAGAGGGGCGGAGGGGAGCTGAGGGAGCAGGGTGATGACCTCTTAGTGAAGGAGGAATACAATCAAGACATTTTGTATTCAGAATGTTGTGCAATATTTTGGAATGGGACATTGGTGTGTTTAGAGATTTAGTTTAAAAAAAAAAACAAAAAGATTGATCAAATCTGTACAGTTTATATTGTTCCAGATTTTTTTAAGTTTGTATTAAAAGCATGATATATAATAGCTTTCTGCCTGCTCCCAGCTTGTTTTGTGTCTGGGGTCACTTTAGGGATGGAGAGAGAATGGGCAGCTCTGGTGCCTCGGGTTTCAGAACACCATTGGTCAGCCTCCAAGTGACTGAGCCCCAGGTGGACACAGCTGGCTTGAAATCCCCTTGCTGTGCCCACTGCCACCCTGGAAACTTCCAAGGTCCTCAACTAGTAAGGTGGTGTAGCCAGGACTGGGAGTTGTTTTAGCAGCCACCTACTTCTTGGAGGGGGAAGAGGGTAAGGATGTCTCCAGTCCACTCTGGAGCTGGTAACTGCCCCCTTCCCCTGCCCCATGCTACTTGGTCTTTCCTGCAGGTAAAAATGAAGCGATCTGTGTTCTGGTCAGCGCCTTGATGCTTGCTTTGTTTTTTCTTTTTCCTTGATTGGAGTGCCTTCCTTTTTTTTTTTTTTAATATTTTATTTATTTATGTGTATGAATGTACTGTCTGCATGTAGGTCTGTGCACCCGTGTCGTGCAATTCCGTGGCGGTCAGAAGAGGGTCTCAGATTCCCCTGGAACTGGAGTTCTCCTGGAATTGGAGTTACAGACGGTTCTTAGCCGCCATGTGGGTGCTGGGGATCGAACCCGGGTCCTCTGTAAGAGCGGTCGGTGCTCTTAACCGCTAGGCCATCTTTCCAGCCCCACTTTTTTTGTCTTTTCGAGACAGGGTCTCCCTGTAGCCCCAGCTGTCCTGGAACTCGCTCTGTAGACCAGGCTGGCCTTGAACTCACAAAGATCCACCTGCCTCTGCCTCCCAAGTGCTAGGATTAAAGGTGTAGTGCATTTTGATACTTCTAAGTAGGGGCAAACAAGTTCTAGGGTATCAGTGCCCTGGGGTGTACTGAAGCCCCCCATTTTACAAACAAGCTGACAGCCTTCCCCACCCAATTGTGACTTGTACCTAGAAGCTCTCAAGCCAGACATCCAAGTTCCATTTTCCCTCCGCAGAGCCTGTGGAATAGGGGGAGCTCTTGGTCCAAACAGGGCCACCTTCAGGGGCCTCACTGTTCCCTGTCCTAACAGAAGGCCAGCCTGTCCCTGTGTCCTGTACATAGGCTGCCTGCCAGCTAGGGGCCCCAGGCAGGGGTGAGATGTGAGGCTGCTTGCCCTGTTTCTACTATAAACAGGTCCTGACTCAGCAGGTACCACAATCATCTGTTCTCACACACTTGGACATGAGAGGCCTGGGCAGCACACAGCCCAGGTGCTAGAACTTACGTCCTGGAACAGTCAGCCTCTGCAGCTCGAGGTCGGGAGGGACACTGCAGACGTGGACAGCCTGCCCCGCCGAAACGCCATTCAGGGAAGGTCTCCATCTAGTGAGGGAGCGGAGGGAGCGGCCGTCCTCACCGGCTCTGAAAGGGGCGGGGAAGGGCTCCTGGGCCCTCTGCATCAGGGGTAGGAAGTACATTCTAGGGCTGGTGAAAGACAGTTCAGAGGGTAAAGACACTTGCCACCAACCATATTTCTTGTTTTTTTATTTTTATGTGTGAGTCTATTGCCTGCATGTGTGTGTAAGTGCACCTGTGTTGTGCAATGCCCATGGAGGTCACAAGAAGGCATCAGGTCCCTTGGAATTGGAATTATGGGATAGTTGTTAGCTGTCATATGGGCTCTAGGGATTGAATCCATGTCCTCTGCAAGAGCAGTTGGTGCTCTTAACTGCTGAGCCATCTCTCCTACCCCACCAATAAATATATAAAGAATGTATGCCGGGTGTGGTGGCGCACGCCTTTAATCCTAGCACTTGGGAGGCAGAGGCAGGCGGATCTTTGTGAGTTCAAGGCCAACCTGGTCTACAGAGTGAGTTCCAGGACAGGGAGACCCTGTCTCAAAAAGACCAAAAAAAAAAAAAGAATGTATATACATATACTCAAGAGAGTTCTTCCTCCAACAGCCTTATCCTCAGGCCTCATTTATGCATCTGATTCTGTCCTGAAATACAGATTGAGGACAGGCACAAGGCACCTGTAAGAAGCTACCCCCAGGGGGCTTCCTGGAAGCTTGCCACAAAGGAGAAGGCAGGACCACCCCCTCTCTAGGGGACAGTCAGCGGTTGGGAAAAGGTGGACCCTCAACACAGGTTCTACTCCCAAGCTGGGAGATCTTGACAAATCACCTACTTAGGGGACCTCATTCCCTCCATTTGAAGATAGGACAATAATCAACTGCACCTCCTTGTGAAAATTAATGGGTAGAAAATGCTGAGCACGCTGGCTGGTCTGGAGTAAACAAGATAAGTATCATTTTCTTCATTGCAGCTTTATTGTCCATCCTCAAATGCTCTAGCCAGGCCAGTCCAGTTATGCTTCCCTGCATCAGCAAACAGGCCGAAACCCAAGCTGGGGTGGAAAAGGAAATTGGGCTCCCAGGGCGGAGCCTGGGCCACCCCACTCCTGCCCTCTGCCTAGGTGGGGAGGTTGTTTGGCTCTGCAAGAGGTGTAGTCTGTTGAGCTCCACCTTCTTCTGGGGCCCACCCTCCCACCTCAGGATGGGATGGGCCTTTGACATGTGTCCCTGAACCATCTGGGAGTTTCTCCCTGGGGAGGCCCATGGGTAAGTAGGTGACTCACACAGTGCACCCCACTCCCTTGTCCCTGCCTGTCTGAGTCAGTGCCCCTAAGCCAAGGAGAAGGCCACTGTCTGGTCTCTACCATTGTCACCTCTCTGTGGGTGGGCCAGGACAGAGGGGCACACCTCCTCCTTGCCCTGTGCCTGACCAGCCTGGTCAAGTCTTGTCTAGGTCTAGCTAGAACATCTCTAAGCCCCTGGGCAAGATGGCTTCTCTGGCTTTCAGTTTAAGAAATTTCACTGCCAGCAAAAGAAGTGGGTTCTAGGCCCTCGAAGCTGCTGATTCACTGTGTAACCTTTAAACTCTTTTGACATCTATCCTATTTGTACAACAGGCAGCCCTAGGGCCAGGCCCTCTCCAACTGAGCCATTGAACTGTTCCCTGGGCCAGCATCTCTGCCTGCTCTGGTGAGGACTCTGGGCTGTGATGCCTTTCTGGGGTAGATACTGTGAGATGCTGGGCTGGTTCCTGGGCAGGACCACATGGTACAGCTGGGACACCCCCCCCAAAACCCTGCACAAGAACCTAATCAAACTACTACTGAGCTGTGTGGAGCTAGGAAGGGCTGGGCAGGAGAGAAGACCTGGCTTTTCCGAGGCCTGGACATATGGGTTCCTCTAGCTCTGCCCTGATGCTGTCTGTCCCACATGCAATATTCAACACTCACCATGGATCACTGAAGCCAGGGATGTAACTCAGTGATAGAGTGTTTGTCTGACCTAGCATGACGCAGACCACCAAAAGTGTAACATGGAACCTCTATAAAGCTGACAGTCTTCTGGGCAGGATGAAAACATGGGAGAACAGTGAACAGAATTCATGCTCTCCTGAAGAGTGTCTCTCAGGACTAAAGATGTAGCTCAGGTGCTTGTCTAACAAGCACAAAGTCCTGTATTCCATCCCGAACACACAATCCCAGCACTCAGGAGGCTGAAGGAGGTGGATCTCTTTTTTTTTTTTTTTTAATTTTTTTTTTCTTTTTTTTTTTTTTTTTCTTGAGTATTGCATTGATTTGGTCCTTTTACAGAATTCCCCTTACCCATGGACCACATAACAGACAAAAAGAACGAACAAGACAGAGATGGGATTCAAAATGTCCTCCTAGAATGGGCCTGTGTGTAGGACTGCATCTGCTTATTTTTTATAAATAACTTTAATCTGGGCTAACTGTGTGGCCTTAAGCATCCAAAAGGAAAGTAAAACCAGAAATGAATAATTAATAAGACCAGAGAAACGGTACTGCAGATATAAAACTTGAGATCTTAATAAAAAGACAAAAAAAAGAGAGCACTGTTGTTTGGCCTGTCTTCATTCTTACTGGCAGGTGCATCTACTCTGTGGCTGCCGCTGCTTTGGCAGGTGCATCTGCTCTGTGGCTGCTGCTGCTTTGGCAGGTGCATCTGCTCTGTGGCTGCTGCTGCTTTGGCAGGTGCATCTGCTCTGTGGCTGCCGCTGCTTTGGCAGGTGCATCTGCTCTGTGGCTGC
>VZQC01002975.1:685341-704034 GCA_009823505.1 Rhizomys pruinosus | reverse complement strand
TTTTTTTTTTTGGTCTTTTCGAGACAGGGTCTCCCTGTAGCCCCAGCTGTCCTGGAGCTCACTCTGTAGACCAGGCTGGCCTTGAACTCACAAAGATCCGCCTACCTCTGCCTCCCAAGTGCTAGGACTAAAGGCGTGCACCACCACGCCCGGCTTTTTAAATAAATAATTTTTTAAAGAAATTTTTAAAAAAGTTACATGTTACCCGGGCATTGTGGTGCATGCCTTTAATCCCAGCACTTCGGAGGCAGTGGCAGATGGATCTCTGTGAGTTCAAGGCCAGCCTGGTCTGCATAGTGAGTTCCAGGACAGCTGGGGCTACACAGAGACCCTGTCTCAAAAAGACAAAAAAAAAAAAAAATGTTAAGACTGTCCCTTTAAGTTGATCACAGCCAGGGCTAGCAAGATGGCTCTGTAGCCGAGAGTCAGTACCCATGTTGGCCTGATTCACAACTGCCATGCCTCTGGCCTCTTACGGCACCTGTAAGCAAGTACACACTCTTCCCCCTACCACATACATATACACATAATTAAAAATAAAATGAGAGCTGGATGTGGTGGCGCACGCCTTTAATCCTAGCACTTGGGAGGCAGAGGCAGGTGGATCTCTGTGAGTTCAAGGCCAGCCTGGTCTACAAAGTGAGTTCCAGGACAGCTGGGGCTACAGGGAGACCCTGTCTCGAAAAGACCAAAAAAAAAAAAAAGACTTCCCTGGGAACGGCCTTTGAACTTAAAAGCCAAGTTACAAGATCCCTTGTCACATGCCTCACAGCAGAAGAAAGACAAGATGCTTCAAAGGCAAGAGGCAGAAATAACCATGGTGCGCTGGGCAGCGAAGCACAAGATGAGCTGAAGACGTGCAGCACACATCACAGGCCTTGCAGCCAGGTTGGGAAGGTGGGAGTTTCTTTTATCACCCAGGTTGCCTCTTTAATAACTGGACTTTTCTCACACATATTCAATTCACGAACATTTCCCCTCTTTGTGCCAGGCCCTGGGCTGGCCAAAGGAGCAGAGCCAGGCCCCATCGTTAGGGTGGGGCGGAGGAGGCAAGGAGAAACAAAGCCAGGTCATTCTGCCTTCAGCACCCTGATCAGATCCAGCTTGGACGTTGTGTTCAGAGGCGCCTCCTACCCAGCCCTGGTGTGCTTTTCAGAGGATGGATAGAAACCTGTACTAGAAGGGGAAGAGCCACAGGAGAAGCTAGTGAGGTCCCCTGGGTGTGGTACTGAGGAGACCAAGGTGGGGGGAGCCAGAGGAGAACCATCAGAAGAGAGGGAGGACCGTCAGAAGAGAGGAGGATCGTCAGAAGAGAGGGAGGACCGTCAGAAGAAAGGATCGTCAGAAGAGAGGAGGACCATCAGAAGAGAAGAGGACCGTCAGAAGAGAGGAGGACCGTCAGAAGAGAGGGAGGACCATCAGAAGAGAGGAGGACCGTCAGAAGAGAGGGAGGGCCATCAGAAGAAAGGAGGACCGTCAGAAGAGAGGGAGGACTGTCAGAAGAGAGGGAGGGCCGTCAGAAGAGAGGGAAGACTGTCAGAAGAGAGGGAGGGGGTAAATTCATGAGCATAGTGTGTGTGATTCCATGGAGCCACCAGAGCTATTCAGAGGATAGAAATGTACAACTTCAAACCACAGAACTTCTAAAAGAAAACAGAGGGCCAGGAGCCAGCCCAGCAGGTGGAGGCACTGCCACTGAGCTCCACAGACTGAACTGGAGCCCCAGGACCCACGTGGTGGAAGGAGATAACCCTGCACATTGTGTTCTGCCCTTCGAGGGTGCACCACTTGAATGCACCCCTCACCTCAGGCACACTAAATAAATAAATATATTAAAGAAAATAGGGGCTGGAGAGATGGGTTAGTGGTTAAGAGCACCGACTGCTCTTGCAGAGGACCCAGGTTCAATCCCCAGCACCCACATGGTGGCTGAGAACCGTCTGTAACTCCAATTCCAGGAGAACTCCAGTTCCAGGGGAATCTGACACCCTCTTCTGACCTCCGCGGCATTGCATGACACGGGTGCACAAACCTACATGCAGACAGTACATTCATACACATAAAAAAATAAAAATAAAATAGGAAAACCAGGTGTGGGGGCTGGTTACGCCTCCTCAGTAAGCCCAGCTCTCAGGAGACAGAAGCAAAAGGATTGTTGGAAGTTCAAGCCCGGCCTGATCTACATGGCCAGTTTCAGGCCAGGCAAGGCTACACAGCAAGACCTGTCTCGAAAACATCAACAACAACACAAACAGATCTTTATGATCTTGTGTTTACCCAGTGATCTGGACATTTCATTCTTATATATGTCTCATAAGAAAAGATAATACATGTTCATAAGAGGAGTTGGACACAATATTCTTAGCAGCTTTAGTTCTAATAACCCCAGAGTAGAAACATCCAAATGGCCTTGGGTGGTTAAACAAGCTTTGCTACATCTACCATGGACTATTACTCAGGGAGAAAAAAATCAGGAGCCACTGACAATACAGCAACAGGGACAAGTCCCAAAATAAAATCATCAAACCAAAGCCAGACCAGAAAGGGAAGAATACACACTGTTTGATTCCATTTAGAGAAAATTAAAGAAAATGTCAACTAATCTAAAAACAGATTAGTGGGTGCCTGGGGATGGGAGCAGGGAGAGCCAAGCGGACAAGACGAGAGGAACAAGGATAACTCTGAAGGGGAATGCAGGGGTCTGGGACTTTGATTGCAGTGATGGCTTCATAGGTATATGTCAAACGTTACCAAAGTAAAGACGTGTTAATAAGTGCCTGTAATGTGAGCACTCGGGAGGTAGGGGAAGCGAATCGTAGTTCAAGGACAGCCTTCACTACACAGGGATATTTCCGTATAGTCCTCAGTTACATGGTTAAAAATAAAAGGATAGGGTGGGCGTATACATAGCTTAGTCGTGGAGTGCACTCTTAGAACATACAAGGCCTGGGCTCCGCCTCAGTGAATTTGACCCCCACCCCAACTCCCAGGCACCAAAGGATTATATATATATCAATTTTTTATATATATATCAATTTTTCATTCAACAAATATTTATTGTCCCTGCCGTGTCCAGGACCCTGATCTCACTCCTGGGAATGCTAAGGAGCTAGACAAAGTCCTTCTCATGCAGGGCTTATGAATTTTACAATGAAATTTATTAGGAAACCAAGTCATCCAGCCACCAATCGATACTGTCAAGTGGGGAGGAGCCTCCCTCTACAGGGCAGGCTGGGAAGGGAAGGCTCCTCTGGGTAGCTGGGCTACAGAGCCCAGTCTTGCCTGTCTGCACCTCTGTCAGCCCTTCCTCAGCTTTCCTGCCCCTCGGCTTCCCTGTTTGGCCCTGTGGAACCAGTTTATGGCTGCGTGGCTTTGCATGAAGCCGGCCTTTCTGCATCTTGGCTTTCTTATCTTTCTTATGTGCACAGTGGGGAGACCAGGCCACACCTAGTTCACAGGACACAGAGCAACAGGGCCTCTGCGCAGCTGGTTCTCTGTCCAAAGGGGCCTTTCACCTCGGATCAGCCAGAATATTGAGACTAAAGAGGGAAAAAGCCAAAGGCAGAAAACCAGATGTCTTAGGAGCCCCGCTGGCTTGTCCTGAGCCCTGAGCCGCACTTTGAGAGCTGTCCTGTCCTATGAGACTTGTCTGAGGCTGGCATCTAGGCCAAGGGCATGTGTAAGAACAGGGTACCCATCTTAAGCAAACCGGAAAGCACAGTTGGCCAAGCTGTCTGAGCTCTGTCTCAGCCTCTGGGAGAGCAGCTCTGGCCTCATTGGTTCCAGGGCCAGGGACAAGGCCAGGCTAGCCCAAGGCCCAGAGGAGCTGGCTAGCTCAGAGCCATGGGTCAGGGAGGTAGGGAGCCTGCTAGGACCTCTCTCTGGACACAGTGTCCTAGACTGCTTTGCAGCTTGGCTGGCTGACAGGGAACAGTGGCTGGCAGAGGGTCCGGGCAGCTGGCCAACTGGATCGGGAGCAGCAGGACAGAGCAAAGGGCCTGTTCTTACAACCGGTCCTGCCACCTAGGCCGCGGAGAGGGCCAGGTCTTTGGAGGCAGGAACCGGACATGATGTGGGGATCCCAGCAACCCTCTGCACCTCATACTTCTGTTTTCCATATCACCAACTGCCATCATTTAAGCAAAATTCTATAAAAGCAGAAAACCGAAAATGCAGGTCCCTTACGAGCTGTACGGCCTTCCTCAGGTCACAAGCTCTCTGCAGATCAGCGCATTCGTTCAAGATGGTGACTCCCAGGAATAAAGCCCACATGGAGTAAACTTTACTATTGAGAGCACATTAATAAGCAACAATAACGACGTTTGTTTATTAAAGGCTTCTGTGTGCCAGGAGCTTTACCTGCACTGTCTCAAATGCCACATTGCTCTCATGTCACATGTGAGGAAATGGTGCCAAGGACCAAAGGGACAAGTCTAAAGCCACGCAGCTGATAGTAGGGGCCTGGCCCCCATCAGCCTCCCCTGCGGGCAGGAGGGTAAAGGTCAGCTGAGTGGACCCAGGCTGGAACAGAGCAGGGATAAGGGGCTTGTTGGGACACAGAAACTGACCCCAGCTGCCTGGCCTCATGAAGGACACTGTTGGCAGAGTCCCCGGCACATGAGCAGAGTGCTCAGGACAACTTGGGTGGGGGTCAGAGGGCCGAAGGCATTCCTTCCTCATCCAGCAAACATTTATTGAGAGCAGTACAGTTTGTGTTGCCACACGTGGCTTTGGAATCAGACTTTGACGCACGGGGAGATGCTGACTGACTTCCAGTTTCCCCTCTGACAGTCTTTTTTTTAACATTTAATGTGTGTGTGTGTGTGTGTGTGTGTGTGTGTGTGTGTGTGTGTTTGAGACAGGGTCTCCCTATAGCCCCAGGCTGGCGTGGAATTCACTCTGTAGACCAAGCTGTCCTTGAACTCACAGAGATCTGCCTGACTCTGCCTTCTAAGGGGTAGGATTAAAGGCATGCACCACCATGCCCAAAGACGGTTCTTAGCCGCCATGTGGGTGCTGGGAATCGAACCCAGGTCCTCTGCAAGAGCAGTTGGTGCTCTTAACTGCTGAGCCATCTCTCCAGCCCTAACATTTAAGATTTTTTTTATGCGTGTATATGTGTATGTACAAGTATGTACATGTGAGTGCAGTGCCCATGGAGCTGGAGTTGGTGATCTCACAGCAAGCCAGGACGTCACATGCAGTTTCTCCATGCTTGGTTTCTGAAGCTGTAAAAGGACACTACTGCTTCCCCCCACCTTGCCTTTTGAAGGTAAGGTGAGAAGAAAGCCCTGGGTTCATATTACAGGCCACTCAAGCACAGCAGGACAATGGCTTTCATCTCCGGCTGGCAAACCAGAGGGAAGGAAGTCTATGTGATGGTCTCCACTTTGCAGATGGCACAACGCACCTAGTGTCAGACAGGGCCTGATTAGATGTCTTCCTCTTGCTAGAAGACTATGCTTAGTAGTTGCTCACAGCAGGTGGTGAAGCCCTGACTGCTTCAATTCTAAGGCCAGCCTGGGCTACATAGTGAGTGTCAGGCCAGGCTGGGCTACAAAGGCCCTGTGTCAAAAACAAAAAAAGTTCACAGGATAGAGGGTAAGAGAGGTACTGTTAGGTGCCCCTAGGGTCTAAAGAGGAGGTGTTTGCCAATCTGCTCCCTAGGACAGCACCCACAGGGCTCCAGCTCCACCAGGCCACCAGGAGGCAACTGGACCATAGGCTCCCAAGGCAAAGAGCAATGTTGGTCTTCCGACCTGCCCTGTGCCAGGTCCCCTGAGAGGTCTCAGGGGCCACTAAGGAGAGTTCCAGTTCCCTGGCTATATTCACCAGGTGGCATGGCTTTTTCCTACTGTGCTAGAAGGACCCGGCAGTTTTGCAGGTGGGCATACTAAAAGTGTGCCAAGGTCAGCCTGTGGCAGGCCAGAAACCAGCAAGGAACCAGCCACCAGTGGGCTTCTCTGCGGGGTCCAGGGGCTTCCCAAACTAGGGAAGCCAGGCCAGCCCCAGGGGGTGCCCCCTGCAGCAGAAGGGGAAGAAAGGAGGGTTACATAACTAGGCCTAGGCCACCTCCTATGAATAGAATAGCCCGGCTGTTCCCTCCTCGTGACCAGGCAGTGCTGGCTGCAGAGCCGGTGGGGGCAGGGGGGGAGGAGGGAGGAGGGAAGAGGGAGGGCGGCAGAGATGGGAGAATGACCCGCGCTCCACCATCTCGGAATCCCTACCCTTCCCCCTCATCTCTGCACCCCCATTCTTGCCCTTCCCTGCATCCCTGCCCCCCATTCTCTTCCTCCCTCTTGGGTCTGGCATCCCCTAGCACTGCCACTGATGGCCGGGCACTGTGGTTCCTCACCAGGCCCCTGCCAGAGTCTAAACATGCTCTGCCTCGCCTTTAAAGCATGTCCCACCCCCAGGGTTTCAGGTTTGGAAACAAGGGGTGGGAGGGGTTGACAGGACCAAGGCCTGCTTTGGTTTCTTTTTTTTTTTTTTGTCTTTTCGAGACAGGGTCTCCCTGTAGCCGCAGCTGTCCTGGAACTCACTCTGTAGACCAGGCTGGCCTTGAACTCACAAAGATCCGCCTGCCTCTGCCTCCCTAGTGCTAGGATTGAAGGCGTCGCCACCACGCCCGGCCAGCTTTGGTTTCCTGAGCAGGACAGAAAGGTTGGAGGCTTGTGAGGGTCCAGGGTGGGAGTGGTGTCCCAGCCTGTTCCCACAGCAACACCCCCAGGGCCTTTATGGGCTCCTAGCTGTAGACCCTGCTTCCAACTACGGATGGGCTTGTCCCCACTCTACAACGCTGGGAGAGGACATGGGACTTGGACAAAGCCCACCTGAGGAAGGGACAGAGAGCCAACTTAGTTGCTTTATCCAGGCATTCCCTAGACACTGGGAGTAGAGATGACTCAGTGCAGGTCTGATCACCAGGCAGTGGTGGCTCAGGAAATGTGAAGGATGAATAGGAGTATGACAGGCAGAGTCAGGTGGCGTCCTTCCAGGCGTTAACAGCTTGTTCAGCTGCTCAGAGGCCTGAAATAGCAATTGTTTTAGGTATCTAGGAGCACCTGGGTGAGGCTAAGACAGCGTGCACGCGCAGTGAGAGGACACTGCCCAAGGGCGGTCTTAGTCTGGGCAGGCCTGGGCTCTGTTCTGAGCAAGCAGTGGGGGGAAACGCAAGAGGGGAAGGGGGAGCCCGCGCCTCCCCTCCACTCTGCTGTGCAGGGGAAGGATGAGCCCGCGCCTCCCCTCCACTCTGCTGTGCCGGCCTCAGGCTCCTGCTCAGCTGGGAGTCTTCCCTGCTTATCATCTGTGGAGCTGGAGAGACCAGATTCATCGCAGCTGGGCAAGAGGTGCGTGCCGGGTGGATGGAATGTGGGCCATTCCTTCCTCCATGGTCCGTGTCCTCACCTGTGACATACAGTGTTACTCCTTACCCAGTCTCTCCTAGTTCCAGAGCGAGCCCCCCCAGCTTTCTCTGCACAGACCCTCAAACCAAAGGCTCTGCCCTGTTCTCATCTAGTGCTTCCCCAGCCCTCCCATCTCTCTGCTAAATAGTACTTCTCCTGTCCATGTCCGCCAGGCTTTCAGGATCACACATTCTGAGCCGATACTACTGCCCTGTGTCCAGAAGCTTCCTCAAAACTCTGAAATTGGGGTCTCTGCCACCTTACAACGTCCCTGCATCTGGTTTTCTCAGATGCAGAATGTAATGTCTGGAGGTGCTGGACAATGTGGCCTTGCCCTGGGACAGGCAGGCTCTCTTCAAACACAGCTTCCAGGTACAGACGAGGTAGACCAGGAGCCCCTCCTCCTCCCCCTGCCATGTACCCTCTGCCATTTCCAGCCCTGCCAGGGACGTCCTGTGCCCCAGTGATGTCAGTAGGCCCTGGGAGCCCAAGCTGGAGCTAACAGGATGTATTTTTAAACTCTCAGGCCTTGGCCAGGTCCCTGCCCCGACCTATCCTGCCAACCTCACAGTCCCTGTCCTGTTTCCCCATCTCAAAAACTAGACCCTGGGCCACTTTTTTTTGGGGGGGGAAGGTCTTTTTGAGACAGGGTCTCCCTGCAGCCCCAGCTGTCCTGGAATTCACTATGTAGACCAGGCTGGCCTTGAACTCACAGAGATCCACCTGCCTCTGGCTCCCAAGTGCTGGGATTAAACACATGTGCCACCATGCCCAGTTTTCCTGAACTCATTTTTAAAAAACAACCTCGCCAGGCGTGGTGGCGCACGCCTTTAATCCTAGCACTTGGGAGGCAGAGGCACGAGGATCTCTGTGAGTTTGAGGTCAGCCTGGTCTACAGAATGAGTTCCAGGACAGCCAGAGTTACAGGGAGACCCTGTCTCAAAAAGTCCAAAAAAAAAAAAAAAAAACAACCTCTGGGCTGGGCATGGTGGAGCATGCCTTTAATCCCAGCACTCAGGAGCCAAAGGCAGGCAGATCTCTGTGAGTTTGAGGCCAGCCTGGTCTACAAAGTGAATTCCAGGCCACCTGGGGCTATAGGGTGACCTTGTTTGAAAACAAACAAACAAACAAAAAAACACAACAAACTTTGGGGGAGCTGGAGACATAGTGTTGCCTGAATTTGCAAGGCCTTGGGTTCAGTTCCCAGTACTACACAAACAAAAATCTTTTTGTCTGAAGGCTTCAAGGCTGGCCTGGTAGGTACTATGTAGACCAGGCTGACCTCTAACTCACAGAGATCCACCTTTCTCTGTCTCCTGAGTGCTGGCATGTAAGGCATGTGCCAGCACAATGAGCCTGGCTTAGCACTCTGGGAGGACTGCAGCGCCCTCCCAGAGTGTGTGGGCAGAGTCCAACATCTGCCGGGTTCCTCAAAACCTCAGCAGCCTTTCAGTCTTCTGCTGCCTGTCCCTTATCTCCCCAGGGGACACAGTGTTCCTTAAGCCAAAAGAGCACGGTATGGGTGGGCACACGGGTTTCTTATCTGGGGGGCAGGGGCTAAAAGAGAAGGCTCCTAGGCCCCTCCCTACCACTACTCTAGTATGTCGGCAGAAGGGCCGCAGAGCTGGGATTTAAACTGTGAGCTCAGTCTCTCAGATCCTCAGTTTTCTTACCTGTAAAATGGACATAAGTGCCCCCCCTCATTCTAAGCAGGTCCCAGGCCTTGACTAGAGAGAGGGCAAGGGAATGAGTCAGCTGCTCTGCCTACTAGAAAAGCCTACACGGGTCTGAATGCAAATCTATGTAAATCTCATGAAAATCAGGAAGAACTACAGTAAGACAGAGAGAGATCCACCCTCCAGCAGACGGCCACACCCATGACTGAGTGGGCACCCGATGCAGGCTCCTTGGCATGGTGATAAAAGGCCTTTATCCCCTAATCCCCAGCCCTCCCCCTCCAAGGTGAGGGATCCTGGTGCAGACACACACACCCTCAGACCTTGACACACACCTGGATTCAGGTAGTTGACAAACAGTGGTGCACATTTAACTGAAGAGACATGGATACTTCAGATCACAGGCCTCAAGGCAGGGAGGCCCCAGAGACCTCGCCCCATGTGACAGAGCCAAACATGGAAGCCCTGGCTTCCTGTCCACCTGCCTCTTCCCAAGTCATACCACTCCCTTGCACAGAGCGCCCACCTCAAAGAGCCCTCAGCCTCGTCTGGCACAGCGGGCCCCCTCAGTGCCCCCAGAATTTCAGTTTGTGACCTCGTTTATCATTCCTTTCGACAGACGGGGAAAAGGAGGCCCAGTTAACCAACTGCATTATCCAACTGTCATATCCCACTGAGCCCTGTCACTGTCATATCCCAGACTGGGGGAGATGGGGCACAAATCTGGCTGAGCTTGTCTCTGCCTAGAGACCCTCATTCTCCCCTCATCACCTTTTCCCCAGAAAGAGCCTAGAAATTGAGTCTGTGGGTGACAGGCCGTCCTCCCTCCTCCAGGCTCTGTGGAGGGCCAGCAGGGTGGAGAGTGGGTCCTCCGGTCCTCCGCGGCACTATCTGGTACAGAAGGTGGGGAGGCTTTGCTGGACCCCAGGTCACTGCCCAGGATGTGTGTGAAGTGCCACCTAGTGGTGGCATGGCACTGGTGCCACAACAGAGCTTAGTGCTGAGATGTCCCCGCCAGGTAGGGCATTCAGTGAGCAGTTACTAGAAGCCAGTCACAGGCAGCACTGAGAGCAGGGGACTCTAAGGGGTCTTCGGAGGACTTCCCAGGCAGAGCATCAGGTGCTGCGTCTCCGAGATGAACCAGAGCCTGGAGTGCCCAGGTAGAGGAAGGGGTGTGAGCAGCAGGAAGCTGGCACAGCCTCGGGTTTCCCAGGGGAGCTGAGTATACTGAGAACCACAGGGCATGCTGGGTGGCTGAAAGGCTACAGTGAGGACAGGCTGCAGGATGCACATGGGAATGAGGACAGTGCTGCATCTCAGGCAGCAGATGGCTGTGGCCAGCGCGGGGGGGGGGGTGTAGGAGGGAAGTGCTTGCATTCTAGAAGGATTGCTGTCCATGTGATGGAGCTGTGAGCCAAAGCAGGGCGTCAGCAGCTACTTTGTGAAGAGAACAGAAAGAGAGGGCTGGGGACACGCGCCCATCTCAGCCAGCTGCTTAGGAGGCTGAGGCAGGAGGATTGAGTCCAGGGGCTCAGGCCAACCTGGGCAATGCAGCAAAAAACCCTGTCTCAAAAAAAAAAGTGGGATATGACAGTAACGTGGCTCAGCGGGATATGACAGTGACGTGGCTCAGCGGGATATGACAGTGACGTGGCTCAGCGGGATATGACAGTGACAGGGCTCAGCGGGATATGACAGTGACAGGGCTCAGCGGGATATGACAGTGACAGGGCTCAGCGGGATATGACAGTGACGTGGCTCAGCGGGATATGACAGTGACAAGGCTCAGCGGGATATGACAGTGACATGGCTCAGTGGGATATGACAGTGACAGGGCTCAGTGGGATATGACAGTGACAGGGCTCAGTGGGTTAAGGATCTTGCAGTTAAGCCTGATAACCTGATGTCAGCTGGGATGGAAATTTTCCTCTGGCCTCCATGTGTGTTGTGCTGTCATACATGGGCACAGAGCATAGATAAATAAATGTAACAGGACTGGAGAGATGGACTACCAGTTAAGAGTGTTGACTGCTCTTGCAGAGGACCCAGGTTCGATTCCCAGCACCCACATGGCAGCTAAGAACCGTCTTTAACTCCAGTTCCAGGGGAATCCGACACCCTCTTCTGACCTCTGCAGCATTGCAGGTGGATCTTTGTGAGTTCAAGGCCAGCCTGGTCTACAGAGTGAATTCCAGGACAGCTGGGGCTACAGGGAGACCCTGTCTTGAAAAGACAAAATTAATTAATTAATTAATTAATTGATTGATTAATCGATAAAAAGTAACCAAACAAATGAGCTGGAGCTTTGGTCTGAGCCCCCTTAATTAATTAATTGATTGATTAATCGATAAAAAGTAACCAAACAAATGAGCTGGAGCTTTGGTCTGAGCCCCCTTGCAAACTGTGAGTCTCTTCCTTTTGGAAAGAAGGGTGTGGGCGGTTTTGGCAGACAGCGGTCAGCGGTCAAGGTGCTCCCAGGGCACCAGGTGGAAGCTTGAGGCAGACAGGTGGGTAAACAAATCAGGCTCAAGACAAACTCCAGCTGAAGAGAGATTTGGAAAGTGTCAGGGGATGGATGCTACCCCAGGCCCTGAGGCTGGGCCTGTCACCTAGGGAGGGAGCGTGGACAGGGTAGATGCAGAGCATGGGGCCCAGGAGGCTTCGGACACTGAAGAGCTTAGGGGGATGATGGCACAGTAATTTTTCTTTTTTTTTGAGACAGGGTCTCCCTATAGCCCCAGGTGGCCTGGAACTCACTCTGTAGACCAGGCTGGCCTTGAACTCACAGACATCCACCTGCCTCTGCCTCCCAAGTGCTGGGATTAAAAGCGTGCACCACCATGCCCGGCCCAAGACAAGTTCTTAGCCGCCACGTGGATGCTGGGAGTCGAACCTGGGTCCCCTGCAAGAGCAGTCAGTGCTTTTAACTGCTGAGCATTCTCTCCAGCCCTGGCATAGTAATTTTTCTGGGGGAGACATGAACAGAAGTCTACTCACCCCCCAGGTCAGGCATTGGCCACAGACCAACATGATGACTCCACCAGAGGCTAGCCTGGTGAATCAGTGAGTTTATTACAGGAGCACGAGTGAGGGTTACTCACAGGAACATGAGGAGCCCCCCTGAAACGGCTGCAGCATCAAAAGTCCCAGCCCAGGATGGATGCCGAATTCCATGGAGCTGCAGAGATGGAGCCCCCATATGCCAGGAAACCACCTGTACCTTATGTACAAGTGCCTTCAGAGACCATGTGTACTGGGGCAGAATTACATACCACTGAGAGGGGGCCTTGGGCTGGAGAGATGGCTCAGTGGTTGGAGCGCCAACTGCTCTTGCAGAGACCCAGGTTCGATTCCCAGCACCCACATGGCAACTAAGAACCGTCTTTAACTCCAGTTCTAGGAGAATCCGACGCCCTCTTCTGACCTCCACAGCATTGCAGGACACAGGTGCACAAACCTACATGCAGACAGTACAATCATACACATAAAAAACAATAAATTTTAGCTGGGCGTGGTGGCGCATGCCTTTAATCCTAGCACCCGAGAGGCAGAGGCAGGCGGATCTTTGTGAGTTCAAGGCCAGCCTGGTCTACAGAGGGAGTTCCAGGACAGCTGGGGCTACAGGGAGACCCTGTCTCGAAAAGACCAAAATAATAATAATAATAATAATAATAATAATAATAATTTAAAAAAAGGAAAAATAAACTGAGAGGGGTCCAGGCCTGAGTAGGTGGAAGCTCAGGTGAGGGCTAATATTCCTCCTGAGGAGAACATCAAGAAGCCCAATTTTTTTACATTTATTGGGGGGCATGTGTATAGGTGTGCGTCAGAGGACAACCTGTGGGAGGTGGTTCTCTCCTTCCACCAAGTGGGTCAAGGGGATGGTGCAAGACGGTGGATTCGGTGGAGTTTCCTTTAGGTGCTGAGCCATCCCGCTGGCCCTTCCATTCTCCTTTTTATTCAGACCAGGATCCCAGTCCATGGGATGTGCTGCCCCCAGGTAAGGTGACTCTTTTCCACTTACTTAACCGAATCTAGTTAATCCCTCCGAGGTGTGCCAGAAGCTAATCTCATCTAGATCATTGCTCACAGGCTGTTGTGTGTCTCCTAGGTGATTCTAGATCCTGCCAAGCTGGCAAATGATATCAGGCATCATGGAGTGAGTCCAGGTTTGGGGACAGCTCATGAGTGGTGTGGGATCAAGCAGTGCCCTCTTGGGCTTGGGCACAATTACAGTGGAGAGGAGGGTATGCAGACGCAGGGTTTTGAACCTGAGCACCATTTTTCAGTGTGGTCATTCCCTCCTTGGTCTCTTCCCCACCCATTCAGGAAAGGTGCTGGTAAGGTAAGCTTGTGATGCCAAGATTTGGACTCTGGCATTCAAAAGGAGAGAACAGGGGCTGGAGAGATGACTCAATGGTTAAGAGCACTGGCTGCTCTTTGCCTGGTGTGGTAGCTCACAACTTTAATCCTAGCATTCCGGAGTCAGAGACGGGGAAATCTCCGTGAGTTCAAGGCCAGCCTGTTCTACATAGCAAATTCCAGGCCAGCTGGGGCTACAGGAAGACCCTGTCTCAACAAATGAAAAGAAAGAAGAAAACATGTCATGAAAGAAGGCTGGAGGAAGAGAGAGAAGGAACAGAAGGAGGAAGCTTGCTGTCAAGGGTGGATCCTGGACCCGATGTTCTGGAGCAGGATGGGCAGGGTCACGGGAGGAGGGTGTGGCTGCAGCACGCTGTGCTCTCTGGAAAGTCATGCTCCCCCTTGGAACCCCAGTCCTCCTGTTTGTCAGACAAGGTCACTGTGAGGTTCTGTCCACTGTGCTGACGGTCTTTTCCTCTCCGTTCCCACCAGCTAGGCCAGGGCTCTGCTGTCAGCCCTGGTGGCTCAGGTGGCCCATGGAAAGAGATCAGATCTGGTTCTGGCTGCTTTGGCTGACTGGTTTCTGCTGGCCCAGGGGAGTTGGCCTTTCAGCATGGACAGGACAGGCAGCCCTGGGCAGAAGATGACGACGACAGAAGGTCAGAAGGACAGAAGATTCAGACATCACCAGGCCCATGTTTGAATCTCAGCTCTGACTGTAGATAGCAGAGACCTGGAGCATCTCAGACTTCTCTGAACCTCAGTTTCTTCCTCTGTAATGTTTGTTTCAGCCTCAGGGGTAGAACTTATGGTCTGAGGCATGCTAGGCAAGTCTTGCACCACTGATATATCCCTAGTCCTAATTTCTTTCACTTTTAAACAAGGATGTCCATCCTAGGGTTCTTTGAGGCTGGGATAGGACAGTGAAGTGCTTCATGTACTTAGTGCCAGTGGCCCAAGACATGAAGACCCTTTCTTCCGCCAGCCAGCCTGGACCCCTGGGCGTCAGCCTGGAGTGCACAGCATCTAGTGTATACAGAAGCTCACAGGATGCTCCAGTGCCCGCTGCCTGGGCCACAGATTAAAATAAATACCCCTGGCTGAATGTGGTAATACACACCTGGAACTGGGTGTAGGCAGAGGCCAGCCCGGGGTTACACAGCAAGGCTCTAGCTCCTAATCCCGCCATTTGAGAGAATGAGGCAGGAGGGTTGTGAGCTTCAGGTCAGCCTGGGCTACACAGTAATTCTATCTAAAAGAGAACAAGCAAAGTAAGCCGGAATGGGAGGCTGGGGAGATGGTTCAGGGGGAAAGCAGCCTTGCAGCCCTGATGACCCAAGTCAATCCTTAGCACTCATGTGAAAAACCTTGAATGTGGCGATTCCTATTGGTGACCCATGCTTCAGCTCCCTTACAGCTGTATCAGAGGTACTTGCATTCACAGAACAGTGGTGATAAAATAAGAGACTGCCTCAGAGACAGTGTAGAAGGAGAACCCAGTCCTCAAAAGTCCATTGAAAAAAAAAAAGCCGGGCGTGGTGGCGCACGCCTTTAATCCTAGCACTCGGGAGGCAGAGGCAGGTGGATCTTTGTGAGTTCAAGGCCAGCCTGGTCTACGGTCTACAGAGTGAGTTCTAGGACAGCTGGGGCTACAGAGAGACCCTGCCTCGAAAAGACAAAAAAAAAAAAAAAAAGAGTTCTCAGCTGCCATGTGAGTGCTGGGGATTGAACCCGGGTCCTCTGCAAGAGCTGTTGGAGCTCTTAACTGCTAGGCTATCTCTCCAGCCCTTACTTTTGGTTTTATATTACAGAGTGGCCTCACTATGTAGCCCAAGGTGAGCCCCCACCTCCTACACACTGGGATTACAGGCATGCACTACCACCCCTGGTTCATAGTGTTGGAGACTGAATCCAGTGCTTTGTGCAGGAGAGGCAAGCACTTTACCAACTGTGCTGCATCCCCAGCCCCCAGCTGAGAAAATGAGAGTTCATGGGGAGTGGCCTGGGCGTGGGTCCCAACCCTTCAAGCCTGTCTGATTTCCTCTGCTCCTTACCCTATCCTCTGGCTGGAGGTTGGCCCAGATTAGCTGCTGACATTAGAGCTGACAGGTGGATTGGCACAGTAAGGTGGAAGGGCTGTCTGGTAGTGGAGCAGTCAAGGAGGAGGGTGTATGTCCAGCTTTGGGAGTTTTGGGTGGGGGTTAAAAATATTGTAGTTTTTTGGGGGGGGGCTTAAGAGATGGCCTAGTGGTTAGGAGAGCCGACTGGTCTTGCAGAGGACCCGGGTTCAATCCCCAGCACCCACATGGCAGCTGAGAACCCTCTTTGACTCCAGTTCCAGGGGAATCTGATGCCCTCTTCTGACCTCTGCGGCACTGCACTACATGGGTGCACAGACCTGCATGCAGACAGTACACTCATATACATAAAAAAGAAATAAATAAAAAAAAATAGGGGCTGGAGAGATGGCCTAGCAGTTAAGAGCGCCGACTGCTCTTGCAGAGGACACGGGTTCAATCCCCAGTACCCACATGGTGGCTGAGAACTGTCTGAAACTCCAATTCCAGGAGAACTCCAGTTCCAGGGGAATCCGACACTGTCTTCTGACCTCTGCGGCATTGCACGACACGGGTGCACAGACCTGCATGCAGACAGTACATTCATACACATGAAGAAAAAAAAATTTTTTAAATATTGTAGTTTTTTATGTGTATGAATGTTTTGCCTGCATATATGTAAGTGCACCATGTGCTTGCAATGCCCATAGAGGCATTATTTTTAAATATTTTTATTTATTTTTTTTGGTCTTTTTGAGACAGGGTCTCCTTGTAGCTCCAGCTATCCTGGAACTCACTCTGTAGACCAGGCTGGCCTTGAACTCACAAAGATCCTCCTGCCTCTGCCTCCTGAGTGCTAAGATTAAAGGCGTGCGCCACCACGCCTGGCTAATTTATTTATTTTGGTCTTTTTGAGATAGGGTCTCCCTGTACCCCCAGTTGTCCTGGAACTCACTATGTAGACTAGGCTGGCCGTGAACTCATAGTGATCCACTTGCCTCTGCCTCCGGAGTGCTAGGATTAAAGGCATGCATCACCAAGCTCGGCCGGGAGTGGTGGCACACACCTTTAATCCTAGCACTCAGGAGGCAGAAGCAGGCGGATCTTTGTGAGTTCAAGGCCAGCCTGGTCTACAGAGTGAGTTCCAGGACAGCTGGGGCTACAGGGAGACCCTGTCTCGAAAAGACCAAAAAACATATTTATTATTGGGGGGCTGGAGAGATGACCTAGCGGTTAAGAGCGCTGACTGCTCTTGCAGAGGATCCAGGTTCAATCTCCAGCACTCACATGGCAGCTGAGAACCTTCTTTAACTTCAGTTCCAGGGGAATCCGACACCCTCTTCTTACCTCTGAGGTGCACAAACTTACATGCAGACAGTACATTCATACACATAAAAATAAATAAAATTTAAAATAATTATAAAAAAATATTGGGGCTGGAGAGATGGCTCAATTAGTTAAAACACTGAATGCTCTTGCAGAGGACCACTTTTTTTTTTTTTTTTTTTNTTTTCCTCTTTTTTTTTTTTTTTGGTCTTTTCGAAACAGGGTCTCCCTGTAGCTCCAGCTGTCCTGGAACTCCCTCCGTAGACCAGGCTGGCCTTGAACTCACAAAGATCCGCCTGCCTCTGCCCCCCAAGTGCTAGGATTAAAGGAGTGGGACACCAGGCCTGGCTGCTTTTCTTTTTAAAAAAAATTTTTTTTTATTCTTGTGTGTGTATGAATGTACTGTCTGCATGTAGGTTTGTGCACCTGTGTCGTGCAATGCTATATCTGCTTTTCTAACGTGGGCTCCAGGAATCCAGTTCGGGCCTCAGGCTGTGTGCCAAGTGCTTTTACCTGCCGAGCCATCCACAGGTCCTATCCACTAAGATGGTCTTTTATTTATGTGTAAGCTCATGTGTATACAAACCCTCAGAGGTCAGGGGAGGGTGTCGAGATGCCCAGAAGCTGGAATTATAAGCAACTGTGAGCCACCTAATATGGGTGCTGGGAACTAAACTCTGGTCCTTTGGACCAGAAGCAAGGGCTCTTAACTGCTGAGCCATCTCTCCAGCTCCCCTTTTCCCATTTATTTTGATGCAGGGTCTATGTTGCCCTGGCTGGCCTAGAACTTGTTACGAGGACTAGGATAGCCTTGAACTGAGATCCACCTGCCTCTGCCTCCCAAGTAAGTATTGGAATTAAAGGTGAGCGAGCCAGTTCTAGTCTTAACTTCTCCCCCCTTTAATACTAATTTTTTTTTTTTTTAGATTTTAACTTTTTGTCTTTTTTAAACAGGGTCTCTCTGTAGTCCCAGAACTCACAGGAATCTTCCTGCCTCTGCCTCCTAAGTGCTGGGATTAAAGGCGTGTGCCACCATGCCTGACTCAGATTTTTAAGTTATTTTTTTCATTTTTTTTTTAAGTTGATTGTTTTGTTTGTTTTTGTCTTTTAGAGACAGGGTCTCCCTGTAGCTCCAGCAGTCCTGGAACTCACTCTGTAGACCAGGCTGGCCTTGAACTCACAAAGATCTGCCTGCCTCTGCCTCCCAAGTGCTAGGATTAAAAGCGTGAGCCAGCACGCCGGCATTTTTTTTCATTTTCAATTTGGATTTATATCCAAGATTTGTTCAAATAGCTGCCTAGCAACAGAAAGCTCCGTTATACACAGGCCTCTGGGCTCCACAGCCTCTAAATGTTAGGGCCAAGGGACCAAAATCCAGGACCTAGCAGCTCAGTCTAGGGCCCCTCAGTGCACGTGGCTGGCGTGGCTTTCATCCTAGACCATGATGGCTCTTCTAAGGTACCAAGGAGAGGCCCCCAGCATTAGAACACTCCACCATTTTCTTCTGCCCTAGAGACAAACCAAATACAACACTGCCCAATGTGGGGCTCAAACCCACGACCCCGGAATTAAGAGTCCCATGCTTTACAGACTGAGCTAGCGGGCAGTTTTAAATTTTTAATAATTTGCTGGGCGTGGTGGCGCCCACCTTTAATCCCAGCACTCAGGCGGATCTTTGTGAATTCAAGGCCAGCCTGGTCTAAAAAGTGAGCTCCAGGCCAGCTGGGACTAAAAGGAGATCCTGTCTCAAAAATACCCCCCCCATAAACAACTGTGCTCTTATATTGTAGAATCCCTTAAAAAAATAAAAATAAACACCCCTCCCAAATTTTAATAATTTGGTTTCTTTTTTTTTTTTTTTTTTTG
>VZQC01002975.1:613663-672140 GCA_009823505.1 Rhizomys pruinosus | reverse complement strand
TTTTTTTGTGTTTTCAAGACAGGGTCTCCTTGTAGTCCCAGCTGTCCTGGAACTTACTCTGTAGACCAGGCTGGCCTTGAACTCACAAAGATCCGCCTGCCTCTGCCTCCCAAGTGCTAGGATTAAAGGTGTGCACCACCACACCCGGCCCCCATAGGATTTTTTTAAAGAACTCTGTATTGGGGCAGAGAGAACGAGCTCAGCAGTTAAGAGTAGTATGGGGCTGGAGAGATGGCCTAGTGGTTAAGAGCACCAACTGCTCTTGCAGAGGACCTGGGTTTGATCCTCAGCACCCACATGGTGCCTGAGAAGCGTCTTTAACTCCAGCTGCAGGGGATCCAACACCCTCTTCTGGCCTCTTTGGGCACCTGCCTTCATGTGCATATAACCACACATAAACACATACTTAAAAATAATGAAAATTTACCCAAAGAAAGCCCTTGTATTTTAGGTATATATTAAAATGTTTATTGATGAAATGACATAATACCTAGGATTTGACTGGAAATACTTGGTCTAAATTAAAAACTGCCTAAGTTGGGTTATGGCTACTTGAAGATGCATTATAGTAATCTTTTACTGTTATTTTGTTTCTTTTTTCAGAGGTAGGGGTTGAACCCAGAGCTCTGCGTATGCTAACCACATGCATGGTCACTCCAACTCCTAATTTTCATTATTTTATTTGAAAATGTTTCCCTACTTGGGGCTGGAGAGATGGCCTAGTGGTTAAGAATGCCGACTGTTCTTGCAGAGGACCTGGGTTTGATCCCCCACATGGTGGCTGAGAACCATCTTTAACTCCAGTTCCAGGGGAATCTGACACCCTCTTCTGACCTCCACACCATTGCATGACATGGGTGCACCAACCTACATGCAGACAGTACATTCATACACATACAAGAATAAATAAATAAAATTTAAAAAAATTAGAAACTGTTTCCCTACTGAAAGTTAAATAGAAATGCACCATGAGTACAGCCTGGGTGTGGTTTCCATGAAAACCAGCCAGGATGCCTCTGAGCAGTAGCAGCCTGCAGAGTTGCTGACACTCAGGCCACATTTCCCCTGGTGGGTACGTTCAGGGGAGATGAATACAAACAACACAGCTCCAAGCCGAAACAGGGACAGAACAAGATGATGAAGCGGGATCCTGAAGATGCTTTCAGATCCCAAAGCCCTCAGAGCAGTGGGAATGTCCTTTGTGCCAGTGCCCAAGTGGCATCTGCTTATGCAAGCAAACACCCTGGTTCAGGTGCTGCCTCCAGTCAGTATCTAGCGCCTGTGTGACCTGGGCATTCTCTACTCCTCACCTACAGAGAAACAGTGCTAACCTTGGAAGAGTATTCTGCTAACTTTGTGTTAATGTCTGATACAGAATAAGTGTTAAGCAAATGTCCTTAGAGTGAGGATGACAATGATAACAGTGGCTAACAGCACTTCCTAAACTTCCCCAAAGTCTGTGGCAAAATGCAAGTGAAAAAAGGAGCTGCAGCCGGGCGTGGTGGCGCGCGCCTTTAATCCTAGCACTTAGGAGGCAGAGGCAGGCAGATCTCTGTGAGTTCAAGGTTAGCCTGGTCTACAGAGTGAGTTCTGGATAGCTTGGGCTACAGGGAGACCCTTGTCTCGAAAAGACCAAAAAAAAAAAAAAAAAAAAAGGAGGTAAGGAGCTGCATCAGGGAAATCAGGGAAACACACAATGCGATTTCTCAGCGGCAGAGCTCCAGACTGGAAGGCACAGTCCACCATTCTGAGCATCTGCAGAGCCCTAGTCAAGAGAAACACTGTGACTTCTGGTCCAACTACTGGATTCCCTTCCAGCCCTACAGGCAGCACTGAAGAATGGGGAACAGACCTCCATCCTGCAGCGCTCCCGGAGCTCTTTTCAGAAAAGGGACACACAGGACTGTGGCTACAGCAGACCTCAATGGGAAGTGTGCTTCCTGGACAAGACAGGCAGACCTGCTCAAAGGCCTGTCACCAACCTGTGCTGGACACGGTTTCAGAGGGCTGAAAGATGGCAGTGGAAGATGACGGTGGAGAGGCTGTGGAGGAGCTGGCAGATTCCTTTCCTTCTAGGTCAGCCACAGGTAGCAGCAGGTTCTGGGCCAGGTGGGTGGGGCTGGCAGGGATGCCGTTCTCCAGCAGGAACTCATCCAGGTCCATGTACTCCAGGTGGAAAGACTCGCCATCATAGGGGATGGTCTTGTCCCAGATGGGTGGCATGAGGGAGGCAGAAACGGCCATGGTGCTGGCTGTCGCTGCCTCATCCTCCTCCAGCTTTTCCTTCCCCTTTTCCTTATCTGCAAACAAAATCTATAGTGAGACACCACACAAGGGAGCCACTCACGGCCGGAAGGGGCGGGGAGGCTCACAGGAGACCCATCTTCCTCTGAGGCCTGTCTCTATCCACAGCCCATTTATTGGTTTCACAGCCACACTGCCCTCCAGTTATAACCTAGTCTCCTTTAGGGGTGGCATCATGCTCTCTTCTGTGTCAATTCTGGAATGCTAACTATGCATTCTGATTGCTTGATGTAGTCAGAGTTAAGGCAGAATAGACTGTGGTTAGCATCTACAGGAGAGAGGTGACAAGGAAGTAGTTCCTGGCCTTTCTGATATCTGAGTGTGGAAGAGGCTGAGGTACTCTGGACAATAACTTTTTTTTTTTTTTTGTCTTTTCGAGACAGGGTCTCCCCGTAGCCCCAGCTGTCCTGGTACTCACATTGTAGACCAGGCTGGCCTTGAACTCACAAAAATCCGCCTGCCTCTGCCTCCCAAGTGCCAGGATTAAAGGCGTGCGCCACCACGCCCTGCTGGACAATAACTTTTGTGTTCAGCCATGCTCCTTCCAGTCATGCTCCTCCATAGCAACCGAGGCAGGGATGCTGCCATCAGCTATGTGCTATGTAACTTTGGCCATGTTATTTAACCTGGGCCTCAGCGTGTTTCACTATCAGTAAAGATAAAAACCACCTCTTTGGTGAAGACCAGAGATAACATTTGAAAATGCCCTGTATGCCACAAAGTATCTGGCAGACATTCATTATTACTGTGAGCTCACTGAGGCCAGGGAGAGTGTCTGATTCAGTTCTACATTTCAAGGACAGCCCAGCATGGTAGAACACGACTTTAATCCCAGCACAGGAGGCAGAGGCAGGTGGATCTCTGTGAGTTCAGGGACAGCCTGGTTTATAGATCGAATTCCAGGCTACAGGGAGACCCTGTCTCAAAAATACAAAAAAAAAAAAAAAAAAAAGATTTCAGGACCAACACAAAGACTGTGTACAGTGGGCTATGGGAATCTGTATACTGACTGGATAATACTGGTTTTGCAAAGAGACTATTTAGGTGTCTTTTCAGGCCTGGAGCAGTCTTTTCAGGACATTTTTCAGGGCAAACCAATTCAGGAGACCTTTATCCCTGAATAAGCAGAAAAGATTGGAGCAGATTTTTCCTGGAGGATGGAGAAGACGAAAGACTGCTCCTACTGAAAGCAAAACTAATCAGTTAGTAAAGATCACATCCCACCTAACTGTCTTAAAAAGTTGTGCACATGGATATCCAAGAGAGGGCAATTAAGAAGAAGAAAGACGTGATGAGACTAAAAGGGAATTAAAGTGACAAGGGGGCTAATCAGAGAAGCAGGAGATAGGGCTGGAGAGATGGCCTAGTGGTTAAGTACGCCGACTGCTCTTAACAGAGGACCCAGGTTCGATCCCCAGCACCCACATGGCGAGGACGGAACCGTCTGAACCCAGTTCCAGGGAGAACTCCAGTTCCAGGGAATCCGAGACCCTATTCTGACCTCCGTGGCATTGGACAATATCGGGTGCACAGACTTGCATGCAGCACAGATAATTCATACACATACAGAAATGTAATAAAATTAAAAAAAAAAAAAAGAGAAGCAGGAAATAAAATCATGACGAGTTCATAACGGGTTTTCAAAACTGAGGGAGTCTTTGAACTCTGGATTTAGAAGTGGAAAAATCAAATATGGTTAAGCTGGAGATAAATCAGTCAGGCACAGGCTCCTAGACCACAGACAACTAAAAGGAAGCCTATTGGCCCAATAAGAACGGGCACCAGCAGGGAGTTAAGAACATGGAGGTTGTGAGGAATAGAACTTGCTCGTGGCTTCTAACAGGAATCAACTAGAATTCCTACGACTGCTTCTGTAGGAGGCTTTGATTTAAAATCAACTGGGAAGTAAAAAAAATCTAAGCCTGTGAGTGGAGGACAGGATGTTTGCCCTACTCATCTCTCTGATTCCATTGTTAGAAATGACAGGATCAGCCAGGAGTGGTGGTGCACGCCTTTAATCCTAGCACTTGGGAGGCAGAGGCAGGCGGATCTTTGTGAGTTCAAGGCCAGCCTGGTGTACAGAGGCGAGTTCCAGGGACAGCTGGGGCTACAGGGAGACCCTGTCTCGAAAAGACAACAAAAAAAAAAAAAAAAAAAGACAGGATCAGTCTTGTGTGGTCTTCTGAGATCAAAAGGCAGAAGGGAGGGGATAAAAATTAACTTCCACATTTTGCCTGGTCAAAGCAATTAAGGCTTTATTAAGGGAGGGATATCTCATGTAAGCCAGTCTGACTTTAAACTTAACAGGCAGCAGAGGATGACCTTGAAGTCTTCATCTTCCTGCCTCTATTTCCCAAGTGCTGGGATTACAGGCAAGTATCACCATAACTGGTAAGGCTATTTTAATTCAGTGTTTTTAAAGATGGAGTTTGAGATGAACTGTAAAAGATAAAGAACTGGAAAATCCACTGCTCAGATCATAGGTGCAGGACACCAGTGGTGGTCGGCTGGATACAGTAGAAAGAGTACCAGACCAAGACCCAGAAGCCCTGACCATGTGACCTTGAGAAAAGCTTCCACCTCTCTGAGTCTCAACTTTTCTTAGCTGCAAAGTGGGGAATACCCTAAACAAGATAAGATTATGTCAAAGTGCTTTGTGACCATATGCCAATGTAAAGTAAAACACCATTAACTGACTATGTATGTACATATGGACTGTTATTCTCTGGTAATCTTAAACAAGAGAGCCTGCCAGCTGTGAACAGTCTTTGCAGTTTGCCTTAATCTCTGATCAGGAACAAAGCATCATCTTAGTACAAACAAAAGGCTTTGTGCACAGGAGGTCCTGAAGCAGGAGATGGTCTCACCTGATGTGCTAAAGCTATTTATAACCTAACAGTGATAACCAAAAGCATAGGAGTCTCTAGAACACACCCTGGAAAAGCAGAGAAACCGCATTTTAAAATGGAAAATTAATTCTCCAGGACAAGCAATTCATAAAAGGCCTACCCCTCCCCAAATACCCAATTTACACCAAACTCTTGAAAATTCAAAGGTCTCAGAAAGCTCAGACTCACACCTCACGGTACCTAAAACTCCACAATAGGTGGCATCCTGCTGCTGTCTGGAACCTCATCTACCAGCCAAACACCAAGGCCAAACCTGCTTTCCATACAAGGCCCCAGGGACTCTTGTGACCTGGGCAAAAACGATGAAGCCCAGTCCTGTCACTGTGGTTCCAAGCAACCAGGTGATCTGACCCTCATCCCACCACAACTGCATGTCCCCCCACCCCACTAAAAGCATCACTGACCCTCGTCCCACACTGCTTCCTCCATCTGCACCTTAGCAGCAGCCCAGACACCTAACTGCTGGAAATCCACTCCCTGAGAGGAAGAATCGCCCTCCCCCAGGAGGGGGCAAAGACATAAGCAAAGGCCATCCGCTACAAAGATCAGCGCGTCTCAAACTTTGGTAGTGGACTCTGCACCCAACGGGGTGCGGTGGAGGGCTCCTTAAAAATGCAGGCTCCGGGATCAGAATCCGCAGACTGGGTGGGGCTCAGGAACAGGCATTTTGGACCAGAAGCATCCCGGGGCTTCGGATGCAGGCAGAGCCAGCAGAGGGGCCCTGGAGCGCCGTGACACCCATGCACAGAAAAACGCCTTCTCACAGCCTCGCCCGCCCTTTCCCTCCTGACACATCCCGGTCAAGTTTCACGGACCCATCCTCTCCAGATCGCCCCCGACTTCCTTCCCCAAAACCGGGCCTCGTCCTGCAGGCCCCCGGCCGGCCCCAAGTCCACATCCCCAGAGCTGGACCGCTTCACCCTGACCTCAGCCCCGCCCCGCCCCCACGAGGCCCCGCCCTGGCAGAGGCCCCGCCCCCAGGCACGCGCGGCCCGCCCCCCCCCTCACCGAGGCGCGCCTCGCGCGGGGGATTCTCCATCAGCTTCTTCAGGACCAGCGGGAAGGAGCCCGACAGGCCCCGCTCCCCAGCAGCGCGCCCCGGGCCCGGAACCGCCTGCGGCTCCACAGGCGGCTTCTTCCCGCCGCCCGCGTCGGACATCGTGCCCCGCGCCCGCTCGTGCGCCTCGCCTCCCCCGCCCGCACCCCGAGATGGGTCGGAGCCGCGCGACCAGCCGCAGCTGCGGACACGGCCGGCACTGCGCAGGCGCGCCGCCGCAGCCCCGCCTCCGACCGCGCGCCCCCCCGCCCTTGGCCGGGCTCGGGTTTATTCATTATTCAGGAGGCCAGGCCAGCGGCCCCACGGCGTGGGTTTTCATTGGTCTGCGCCAGGAGGGGCGGGCCCAGTTCCTCGAGCCAGGATTGGCTGTGAGGCCGCGCGGGCCGGACACGTGCGGAGCCAGGTGAGCCGCTCCGCCCCGCGCCGCGGCCAGTGCGCTGCCGGGTGGGCGCAGTGGGCTTGTCTGCAGGCTGCGCCTTCCCTCCTGCGCCCTCTCCTCGCCATCCTCGGAACCCGCGAGTTCGTCCCCCTGCTCCCGCTGTCCCCTGCGAGGAACCAGCCTGGAGCTAGGGGGCAGCTGGGCCCAAGGGTCACGTGGAGCCGCAGCCGAGTCGGGCCGCGTGGGGAGGGGTTAGAAAAGCAGCCAATGGGGCGCGGGGGCGGGGCGGCGCGGCGCACGAGGCTCTGCACGTGCGGCCGTAGGCGGAGGGCGGGGGCTCGGGGGCGGAGCGGGCGCGGGCCCGTGGACTCGGCCCCGGGCGTGGGACTCCGCCAGAGGTCGGCCGAGGGCAGCCGCCTACCAGAGCGCTCGCCTGGTGTCGGGTAGCCCACCGGTCTGGGGCTTTGTGGCAGGCGTGGCTGCAGGATAATCCCTGGCGTGTGACCTTGGGGATCCTAGACTGCTCCACTGAAGCCCATTTCCTCAGCCGTAAAATTAAAAGAGGTTGGGCTAAAGAGTCTCTACAGTACTGCACAGCTCTGACTTCTCTTCCCTTTCCAGGACTTTCCCTTCCTTTTCTTAGAATTAAGAAAAAAATCTTTGCACAAGCTACTGTTCTATCTTTTGTGGGAGATCCATTACTTCTCTTAAAACATAGGTGGCTCCTGGAGTTCTTAGGAAATTCAAGATGTGAACAGCCTCCCAGAGACCTTGTAGGAAACTCCTGGACATCGCGCAAAACTTTGTTCTTTGCAGGCCATACTGGGCTTCAAACCCAAACAATGCTAGGCTCTGGGCTTAAACTCCCAGAGGGGCAGGGACTTGCTTTGTCCTGTGACTCTCCCTTGGCTCCCTGCCCTCCCTCCATAGGAGGGGCTGGAGTCTGGGAGGATGGCATCCTTAGCTGCTGGGGAAGATGGAAAACGCAACACCAGCTAGCCGAAAGTGCGTGGAATCAGAATTTTGCTGGGAGTTGAGGAAAAAGAAGACCGGAGTAGGCCCTAGAAAGGCAAGAGACATGAAAGACTTTGGGTAGAAGTAGGGGCGGGATAATGAAACGATGCTAATTGCAAGGTTTTGTTGCTGCACTAATTGCCACAGAATTTGGTCATTTTTTTGAATCAGGCCTCCAAGCCCATTGCTTCACTTTTCAGGACTCCTTTTCCCTGGGTGTCAAATGGCGATAAAGCAAGATCCACCACCCTAAGGCTTCCCAAGGAAGTACTTAATTGAAGACTTGCTACAAATGGCAACTTTCCTAATTTAACTACAATTGACCGATATAAATCTATTGTGGTGAAAAGATTATGTACAGAAAACCTGTGTGTTGCAGAACTGTTCCCAGGAATTATGTATATGTCTAAGATACCTTTAGAAGAAACTTACCTAGAAGGTTTAGAAACAAATTTCAAAGAGGACTCCGAGGACATTAAGCAATATATGGAGCTTTAAAAAAAGAAATCTGGGCCGGGCATGGTGGCGCATGCCTTTTATCCTAGCACTTGGGAGGCAGAGGCAGGCGGATCTTTGTGAGTTCAAGGCCAGCCTGGTCTACAGAGTGAGTTCCAGAACAGCTGGGAAAAAGAAAAAAAATCTGGGCCAACGTATCAGTACGTACACCGTGCTTGCCACCACACCTAACAAATCTGAATTCTAGGTCCTTATATGGTAGAAGAAGAGAGTTAATTCCCGCAAGTCGTCCCCTGACCTCCCCATGTGTAAGTGGTCACAAATGGATTTTTTTTCTTTTTTAGAGATTTTATGTGTATGCGTGAGTGCTTGCATGTATGTATGTATGTGCACCACATGCATGCCTGGTGCCTGTGGAGATCAGAGGAAGGGGTTAAATCCCCTAGAACTAGAGTTAAGGTGATTGAGAGATACCCTGTGGGTGCTGGGAGCCAAACCTGGGTCTTCAGCAAGAGCAGCCAGTGCTCTTAACCACTGAGCTATCTCTCCAGCCACCAAATTTTTTTTATTTTTACTTTATGTGTGAGTGTTTGTATGTATGTATGTACACTAAGTGTGTGGTTGGTGCCTGCATAGGCCAGAAGAGCTGGTCATATCCCCTGGAACTGGGGTTACAGAGAGATGTGCGAGCCACTCAGTCCTGGGAGGTGATCCTGTGTCCTCTGCAAGAGCAGCCAGTGCTCTTAACCACTGAGCTATCTCTCCAGCCACCAAATTTTTTTTATTTTTACTTTATGTGTGAGTGTTTGTATGTATGTATGTACACTAAGTGTGTGGTTGGTGCCTGCATAGGCCAGAAGAGCTGGTCATATCCCCTGGAACTGGGGTTACAGAGAGATGTGCGAGCCACTCAGTCCTGGGAGGTGATCCTGTGTCCTCTGCAAGAGCAGCCAGTGCTCTTATCTGCTGAGCCATCTCTGCAGCCCCTAATATGACATTATTGAGAGGGAAAAATGATTCTCCATGTTCGGGAGGATTGATACTACAGAGTGAGTTACCCATTCAAAGCAAAGATGAAGTGTATCAAGAAGTAAAACCTCCTTCTCTTCCCTCTCCTCTCCTCCCCATCTCTTTCCTGTAGTTACCGCCACATGGTAGAGCAAGCAGCCTACCTAATGAGCTAGTGACAGGGAGACATGAAGGCAGCAGGTTGAGGCTCCAAAATCTAGTTTTGAATCTGTCTTTACTCACACTCCCAGAGAGGGGTTTTCTCTCTGGATAACCAAAGGGCACCTCAGAGCATCACAGGCATGTTTCCTTTGTGCCTCATTGCAATCCATGAGGACACCTACTACTGCATACTGGCAGCAGTCAGCAGTGTGGCCCTGGAGGTAGGGACACTATGTTTTCTTCCTCCAGCTAACCCCAGAAGAACCCTAGCTGCCTTTCTCTGCTTTGTCTATTGTCAGTGCCACAGCAATTGCCTCTTCCCATAGTGGAGGAATAAGTGTTATAAGAAGTAATTTGCTGGGCTGGAGAGATTGCCTAGCAGTTAAGAGAGCCGACTGCTCTTACAGAGGACCTGGGTTCGATCCCCAGCACCCACATGGCGGCCGAGAACCGTCCGAAACTCCAATTCCAGGAGAACTCCAGTTCCAGGGGAATCCGAGACCCTCTTCTGACCTCCGCGGCATTGCATGACATGGGTGCACAAACCTGCATGCAGACATTCATACACATACAGAAATAAAATTTTAAAAAAATTAAAAAAAGAAGTAATTTGCTGATATCTGTAGCGTATGGATCCTACAAAGGAACAGACCCCCGAAGAAGAACATGTTACTACTTGCTTTAGACTTTTTTAAAAATTTTTTTTTATTAATTTTATTTCTGTATGTGTATGAATGTACTGTCTGCATGCAAGTTTGTGCACCCGTGTCGTGCAATGCCGAGGAGGTCAGAAGAGGGTCTTGGATTCCCCTGGAACTGGAGTTCTCCTGGAATTGGAGTTTCAGACAGTTCTCAGCCGCCATGTGGGTGCTGGGGATCGAACCCGGGTCCTCTGCAAGAGCGGTCGGCACTCTTAACCGCTAGGCCATCTCTCCAGCCCCTAGACTTTTTTTTTTTTTAAACACAGTCTCCCTATAGCCCCAGCCGGCCTCGAACTCGATATGTAGACCAGGGTGGCTTTGAACTCAGAGATCTATCTGCCTCTGCCTCCCGAGTACTCACTCAGTATTAAAGGCCGTGCACCACCACTCCCGGCTGCATTACAGTATTCCTCTAATGATAGTTTTACTATGATTGATTGTGCATGTGCACATACACGTGCCACATCACAGATGTGGAGGCTAGAGGACAGCTTTGGGGACTTGGTTCTTTCCTTCTACCATGTGGGTCTTGTGGATGGAACTCAGGTTGTTAGGTTGGGCAGCAAGCACCTTTACCTTCTGAGCCATCTTGACAGCCAATAATACATTTTTTTTGTTGTTTTGTTTTGTTTTTGAGTCAGGGTCTCCCTATAGCCCCAGCTGGCCTGGAACTCACTCTGTAGACCAGGCTGGCCTTGAACTCACAGAGATCTGCCTCCCTCCCTCTGCCTCCTGAGTGCTAGGATTAAAGGCATGTGCCACCATGCCAGGCTTAAAGATGGTTCTTAGCCGCCACGTGGGTGCTGGGAATCAAACCCAGGTCCTCTGCAAGAGCAGTCAGTGCTCTTAACCGCTGAGCCATCTCTCCAGCCCCAGTAATCGGTTTTTGATACAGTGGCTTCCTAAGGGAAGTGTGGGGTCATGGTTATCTCTGACTTTGTGGGCTTGAGAGGCAGACCTGAGAAGACTTTCCTTTCAGCCACAGACCAGCTTAAAGCATTGAGCAACTGGCTTCTGAGCCTCAGTTATTTCCCTCTGGGAAACAGATGGAGATTCCACCTGTGGGTGAGGATGATTTGCGAGAGGTAATGTCAGATACCCACCTACACAGTATGTGAGATACAATGGGTGGGCCTCCCCCCAGCCCTTTTCTTTCAGGGTGCATTGGTTCGGGAATTGTATGGTTTGGGATGTGCTGATGGGGCTATGAAAATAAGTGTGGGTTACAGAGTGGAGCCCAGGGCCGGAACCGGATAAGGAATGTCTGTCAGATCTGAACTAACTTTAAATTCTCTTTTTTCCTGAGCAAGAAACCTGCTGACCAACTCAAGTTAGTTATTGTTGAATTGAGCTATGCAGAGCAAGTGGTCTTCATTAGCCTAGACTCCTATGATCAGATACCCCACAATGATCTTCTCAAACCTGGAATGTGTACCAACAGGCTGATGGTAAGGCTTCTACTGAGTTCTAGCACAACCCAAACTCATTGTCCCTTCAGTACCAAAGGCAGGCGAGTACCACGCCTTGTCCCAAGGACTAACTCTGTAAGTATCCATTGGCTTCCCTGCTTTGCCTGGTGCCTGTAGGAGTGTTAACAAAAACTTCAAAGTCCCATACACCAGGAATGTTACTAACATGAAATAACAGTCACGTGGTTGATTCTCAGTGGAGTCTGGAAGAACAGGCACGAGCTGCTCTTATGGCAAGCCCCAGTACCGGCTTGCACAGCTCTCCTAGCCCACATACTTCGGCTGGGAAACTCTAGGCCTGTGGTTTGTACTTTGGTCTTGGTGTGTTCCAGACCAGAAGTGGTGGGTGGAGCCTCCTTTTAAATTCTTGCCTCTCCCTTCCACACTGAAGAGCCCTAGTTTCCTATTTGGCTTAGGTTTTATGCACTGTCAGGGTGGGATCCTAGGTGAGTCGCGTTACCACAGAGAAACTCCCCCTGCCCCCCAGCCTCTGCAGTGTTCCAACAACCAACCTGGTTTTCTTGGTGGTTGGCTACTGGGGGCTTTTTCTCGGGGTCATTATAACCACATATGTACTTCTCCCTTCCGTGGCTCACCTCTTGTGGCCACAGTGGCCTTTTGTTCTTCAGACAAAAGAAAAGTCTTTTGCAGATATTTTCTCCAGAGCCTGAAAGTCCCTCGCAGAGCTAGCTCTGCCTCATTTTCCAGGCCTTAGCTTAAATGTACCCCTTGGAAAGGCCAGCCCTGTCCCCCCGATCGCTGACTGTCTTTCCTGGGTGGGTTGCCAACTCTGGTTGAGCCAGGACAGACTCTGTCTTATTAATGCCTGAACCACAAGCATAGCAAATGCTCACTAAGCAAGTAATGAATAACTGAGTGACTAGAAGTACAGCGCAGCTTCCGAGACCAGGGAATTCCATGGAAAGACATGAGTCTGGGAGGGAGAAGAGCTAGCTGTGGCTACTTCAACAGCTGCATGGCCCTCGAATCCTGGATCACGGTCTCCTCATTGGTAGAATGGGTAATCAGACCCCACTTGCAATGCTACTGCACATGGTGACATAGGAGGGAGTGGCACAATTCCCGACACATGCTTCTGAGATGTTCCTCTATCAGCCTTGTTTGGAGTCTGGCTGGATGCCTCTGGAAGGGGCACCCCTTCACACTGCCATCATTGCCTGGCACTTGATAAAGATGAATTTCTCGTGTTTCTGATAAGCAGAGTAGAAAACAAGGCTCTGGGATCCTCAGGTAGGAGGGAGGGAAGGAGGCTGCTCACCTATTGGCCTGGAGGGGACGGGCTTGATGAGCCCATTTTCTCCTGAGAAGACAACGCTTGGCAGGCCGAAGTGAAGAGCTCATGAGTCTGTCCGCCCAGCACGGAGAACGTCCTCTCTTGTTTCCTCCTTCCTAAAGTGAACTCCATTCTTTACCTGGTTCCTCAGGCTGTGAGTCTCCACTTATAACAGCTCAGGCTGTCCATCCTTAGTTCACTAAGAAGTCCAGAGTGACTTCTTTTTCCTGTAACCCTCTGCTGCAGCAAGTCCCCCTAAGATCTTCCCCCCTCTCTATCCAGTCCTGTTTGATTTGGGCTGACGGTACCATGCCCCAGGAGTTTCAACACACGTTTCCAAGGAGACAACCCTGTGTGTGCACAATCTCATAACATCTAGTTCTTTTAAAGGAAGATGGGAATAAGGAGATGAGGATTGGATTGCCAACACAGAAGGGGAGGAGCGAGGGTCAGAGTCCAGTTGGAAGGAACAAATGCCAAGCCTTGCTGCTCTTAGCCTTTGAGAGACAGCAGCATGGCAAGTCACAGTTGGCAGTGTTTCCACATGGAGCAAGGCAGTTAGTCCTGCCAGCAAGCCAACGAGCCTGTGGCACAGGTATTCCTCTTCCCTATTTTAAAGAGGTATGAAAAGATGAAAATGGTGGAGGACAGCCACACAGTGGGCATTGGAAGCAGGGATCACATGCTGTCTTGAATTTTAAGGCTTTGCCATCTTTCTAGATCTTGGTGCAGTTCCCTGGAGGAGAGGACCCTGCCTTCCCACCTCGGAGTGAAAGCTTTGATTTAAAAAAAGTGTGTTTTTTTTTTTCTGGGTGTGGTGGTACACACCTTTAATCCCAGCATTCAGGAGGCAGAGGCAGGCAGATCTCTGGGAGTTCAAGACCAGTCTGGTCTACATAGTGAGTTCCAGGCCAGCTGGGACTAGAGGGAGACCCTGCCTCAAAAATACAATAAAAAACAAACAAAAAACTGCATGGGAGCCCCTGGAACTAGAGTTACAATTGATAGACACCATGTGGATGCTGGGAGTTGAACTCTAGTCCTCTGCAAGAGCAGCCAGTACACTTAATTGCTGAGCCATCTCTCCAGCCCTGACAGCTTTGATTTTAGAGCATGAGTTTAGGTTCCTGGAAATGGAGGCTTGAGTAAGCAGAGAAGGCAGAAAGTCGGGTAGGGATGCCTCTGAGCACAGCTGGGGAAGGCAGGATGTAAAGAGCTAACCTGATGGTTCAGAGACTCGGCATCTTTCTAGACACTGGGGGGGGGGAGAGAGAGAGAGAGAGAGAGAGAGAGAGAGAGAGAGAGAGAGAGAGAGAGAATGGAGTGGACGGAGTGGGCATTGAGAGAGAATCCACATAGGAAGGGGGTCTTCTGGAAAAAGCACCAACAATAGTTTTTAGGGATCAAGGTCCAGAGACAGAGATGGGAAACTGAGTCAGGGCTTATGGTGCCAGATGCACCCTTTCGTGCATAGATTTCTCTTCCCACAGGGAAGTTGGTTGTCTAGGTAGCTCAGAGTATGGATCATCAGGAAGCCAGGGCAGTCTTGAATTTTATCAGGGCTACTGAAGAATATTGACCACTGGGGCACAGGAGAGAAACAGATCTGTGTGGGCTGCAGCAGGCCCAGCACTGCAGGAAGACGGAGGCTCCAGCAGGGTCTCGGGAAGTCTTTGAACTGGAAAGCAGCAGGTGCAGAGAGGTCTTGAGGGCACACCTGGAGTTTATTACGCTCTGCTTTCCTCCATTTCCTCCCACTGGAACCTAGCTCTACCCTGCACGTGAGCTAACTGTGCAGACTCACTGGGCTAAAGAAAAAACAGGCAAAGAGGGAGTTTGCAAAGTCTTCTAGGGGAAACCCACCTCTTTCAAGGAGGGGAAGGGCAAGCTACTGGCTCTCTGACTCCCACAGAGGCCAAAGCAGGGTGGTGGGTAGACTTCAAAGACATTCTTAGTCTCTAGTCTCATGCAATGAACAGTGTCCTGAGTTGACCCCTACCCCTGCCCAGAATCCTTCCCTGCTCAGCTGGGAGCTGACTATCTGCAATGCAGTGGGCATTCTGGGGTACCTAGACAGGGCCAGGAGGAGGTTTCACCATCTTCCTTGGTACCTGGATCAGGAAGGGAAGGCTCTACTTTAGATTTTGGAAAGCCTTCATGCCAGGCCCACCCATGTAGGCCACCCAGAGATGACAGAAAGCTATCTGTGGCCTGCCTGTTGGTGGGGACGGACTCCAGCTAAGGCTCATCCATCTTTCAGGGGGCTTCCCCAACCAAGGAGGTGGGCTTACTCTGACCAGCAGCTGGCATCCTGTGTACTATAGGGTATAGGAGCCCATCCTGTGATGCCTGCATTATAGGGTGCCTGGATTCCTTAGCATTAGAAACCATAGGCTGTCAGTCTAAGGGTCCTGGGTCCAAAGATCCTTAAGAGCCCTTGGGAGACCCTGACATGAAGTCTGGGGAAACCCTTCTCCCTGGCACAGCATCTCCCAGGAGTGGAACCTACTGCCCTGACTTTCCGGAATTAAGGAAATTAAACCCATGCCTAGACTCAGGTACTGTCCTCTGACACCAAAGTTTGGGAATTAACTAGGAGAGTCCTGCATAAGTTGTGCAGGCTGCCGGGATGGGTGGTGGGTGGATCCAGTACCAGCACAGAGAGACAGATGTCTGAAGAAGGTCCCCTCAAGGGTGCCTCCTGTCACACCGACAGCAGAGACATGGTGGGCAACAGAAGGGGCGCTTGGGGTACAGCATTCAAAAGGCCTGGGCTCAGCCCCCAGCACTGTGGAGAAAATGTCGGTAAAGGGGATGTGGGCTTGAGCTGAGATACAGATATCAGGAGGGAGTTTGCCAAGCAGGTTCCCCAACTCCCTGCAGCTAAGCATTTTGAGCACTTGAATTTCTCAGGCAAGACTTGCAAGATACCTGGTGCTGGGTGCCCAGACTGCACCTCTCCAGACCCTCCTCCGCTCGGTTCCTCTGCTTGTCCCTCACCCCAGTTTGTCTGTGGTATCCTAGGAACGCGAGGCTTGTGGTCCTGTTACATAACAGCTTCCATGCCATCCATGAGTTCAGCCCTCCAGCAGCAAGCAGTGGCAGGCGCAGAAAGCATCTCTCCAGACATGGGCTCCTGCTGCCCAAATCTACTGGCTCTGCCACTCCTTTGTCCACCCCCAGGGTGCAGAAGGAGGGAGCGTAAGAAGCAATCTGCTTCCAGCTGGATTCGTTCAGATAGTCTGGTCCTGTCCTTGTCCCTCGTGAGCACAGCACCTGTCAGTGGCTGCATGCTGGCTGTGGCTCCCCAGAGCCAGCAGGCATGGGGGCAGCCCAGAGTTGGTGTAGCACCCACACTCCTCTCTAGGCATTTCCCTGCATTGCAGCCCTTCCTGTGTTCAGGACAGCACGAAAAGGCAGACCCCAGCTGGCCTTCCATGCCTGTCCTGCCACTGTGTCTGCTCCCACCCCTTGGCCATCTAGGCAACTGCCAACACAGACCACCTGTGCTCCTACCTGTCGTCTTCTCCGGCCAAGGCAGAGAGTGCTCCAGCAGGGACTTGAGGACCTCAGGCATGTCCATGGCAGGGGCCACTCCGATCTGGTTGCAGCTCGACATGGCCCAGCAGGAGGTGCTTGCTCAGGAGTTTAGAAGCAGCTGGAGAGGCAGGGGTTGGCCAGGGAGCCGCAGGCTAGGGAGACAGGCAGGGTGGGAGCCTGAGGCAGCCAATGGGCAGCACCAGCCCCAGCCTGCCTGTCCACCCCCAGCTCGGCCACCTGCCAGCTCCGGCTGCAGCCAGGCCTTCCCTTCCCGCTGCTTGGCAGGGCGGACTTGGCCCTGTGCCAGCTGTAGCACGTGGAACCACCGCGCCAATCCTCTGACAGAGAGCCCGCCTGTTATCTAACTTTGCAAAGGAAGTTCTCCCCCAGGCTGGGAGCCATAACCAGGGCTGCCAGAGGAGAATGGTAAGCAGACCTCCACGCCCGCAGCAAGGAAGCAAGCCCAGGCACACACAAGGAGCTGAGGGGTGGAGGAGACCTGGAGCCCCAGGCTCAGTGGAGAGCAAAGCACTCAGAATCAGCCTGGGCCAGGCTGGGAGGTGGACAGAAGAAAGGATGACAGCCTGGACCAGCACCTTGAAGACACTGGGTGGGAGGCACAGAGACAGCAACAGCAGCATGCATTCACTCGGAAGCTTATGAGCCTTAAGGGGCTGGGCATGATTTTTTCTTTGTTTTTTTTTTTTTTTCTTTTTGAGTCACGGTCTCCTTGTAGCTCTGGCTGTCCTGGAGCTCGCTCTGTAGACCAGGCTGGCCTTGAACTCACAGAGATCCTCCAGCCTCTGCCTCCCAAGTGCTGGGATTAAAAGCATGTGCCACCAGGCCTGGGCATGTTTGAATGTGTATATGGTCTGCAAGGCATGTAAGTAAGTGTACATGTGGCATGCATAACTGGGGCTTTATACTATCTGCAGAACCTTTTGGAGCCTGTTCTCCAGAGCAAAGTGAAGTACCTATATGTAGCCTGAGAAGAGGCAGGACCCTAGCATGTGAGTATTCAGGGCTGGCAGGTGGGCACTAGTGAAATGGGACAGCTCTGCCAACCCAGCTTAGGGGCTGTCATCTTGTCATCAATTGACATGCAGTTTCCTTGTCCATTATGAGACTTTAGTGGCAGTTGGTTGCCTGCCATAGTCCTTTGTGTTCCCTATGGGGCACTATGATCCTCAGTCCCTGTATGGGTTAAGTTAAGGACCTGAGTGTCATCGTCATCATCCTCCTTCTTCATCATCATCATGTCAGCATCCTTACCCCTTTTTTTTTTTTTTTTTTTTGAGACAGGGTCTCCCTAAAGCCCTAGCTGGCCTGAAACTCACTATGTAGACCAGCTAGCCTCGATCTCTGTATCTGCCTCCTGAGTGCTGGGATTAAAGGTGTGCACTATCACACAGCAACTATGTATTTTTTTTGTGATACTGAAGCTTACTTAAACTGAGGGCTTTGTCCATGTTAGGCAAACTCTGTACCCCTGAAATACACCCCAGAACTCACTCTGTAGCCAAGGCTGGCCTTGAACTTGTGTTCCCCCCACCTCAGCCTCTCAAGTAGATGGGATTACAGGCTTGCACCATCACCATCATCATCACCATCATCATCATCATCATCATCACTATCACCACCACCATCACCACCATCACCATCACCATCATCACCACCACCACCATCACCACCATCACCACCATCACCATCATCACCATCACCACCATCACCATCCTCACCATCATCCTCACCATCACCATCATCACCACCATCACCACCATCACCATCATCACCACCATCACCACCACCATCATCACCGTCACCATCATCACCATCACCATCACCACCATCACTATCCTCACCATCACCATCCTCACCATCACCATCACCATCATCACCATCATCATCATCATCATCAACATTTGCCTATATGTAGACTAGGCTGACCTCGATCTCGCAGAGATCCCAGTGGCTCTGCCTCCTGAGTGCTGGGATTAAAAATGTGTGCTGGGGCTGCAGAGATGGCAGAGGACCCGGGTTCAATCCCCAGCACCCACACGGCGGCTGACAACTGTCTTTAACTCCAGTTCCAGGGGAATCTGAGACCCTCTCCTGCCCTCCGCAGCATTGCACAACATGGGTGCAAAAACCTACATGCAGACAGTACACTCATACACATAAAAATTAAAATTAAGCCGTGCATGTTGGCACACGCCTTTAATCCTAGCACTTGGGAGGCAGAGGCAGGTGGATCTTTGTGAGTTCAAGGCCAGCCTGGTCTACAGAGTGAGTTCCAGGACAGCTTGGACTACAGGGAGACCCTGTCTTGAAAAGACAAAAAAAAATTTTTAATTAATAAAAAAGGAAAAAAATTATAAAAAATAAAAAAATAAAAATGTGTGCCACCATACCCATACTTTCTTTATTAAAGGCCCAGCATATTTTCTTTTTTTCTCCCCATAACTGGGATTTGAACTCGAGGTCTAGGTGAGCACTGTACCCAGTGAGCAACATCCCCAGCCCCCTCTTACTTTTCCACAATCACACACACTTGTCTCTTCCCTCTATTCTCCACTGCATTTATCTACCTGTGTGTGCAATGCTCTTGGAGACCAGAAAAGGGCACTGGATCCCCTGAAACTGGAGTTACAGTTGTTTGCTGCCATGTAGATGCTGGGAACCAAACCTGGGTCCTCTGTAAGAGCCAACTTTTCAGCCCTTTGTTTTGTTTTTGAGCCAGGGTTTCACTATGTAGATCAGGCTGGCCTTGAACTCAGAGAGATCTGCCTGCCTCTGCCTCTTGAGTGCTGGGATCAAAGAAATGTGGTACCAAGCTTGTTGTCCATTGTTTTTGTTTTGTTTTGAGACAGTCTCTATGAGCTCAGGCTAGTCTTGGACTTAAAACATCTTTTTTTAATTCTTACATTCACTTATTTTGTGTGGGTGTAGGTCAGAAGACAGCTGGAGTCAGATCTTTCCTCCTGCCATGTGGGTCCACAAGGATTGAACTCAGGTGGTCAGGCTTTGCAGCAAGCACCTTCACCTGCTGGACTGAATCAGCAGTCCTGGTCTTGAACTTGGTCTCCTGAGCTGGACTACAGCTTTGTACCACCAGGTCTGGCTAAATTGTATTTCTTTATTTGTATATGTGTGTGTGTATCTGCATGGCTACACGTGTTATGAGACACCTGTTGAAGTCAGAGGACAACCTGTGGGGATGGATTCTCTCCTTCTACCATGTGTGTCCCAGCAGACTCAGGTGGCGAGGTTTTCCAGCAAGAACCTTTTCCCACCGAGCCTTTTTGTTCCTAGTTTTAATTTTTGCATAAAATCTCAGGACATGGCTCAAAGCTCAAAACTGTTAAAATTTTTGAAAAGACTCTGTGTGTGTGTGTGTGTATCTATCTATCTGTATGTGTAGGCACCCTTGCAGGCCAGATGAGGGTATAAGATACCCTGGAGCTGGGGCTGGAGAGATAGCCTAGCGGTTAAGAGCACCGACTGCTCTTGCAGAGGACCCAGGTTCGATCCCCAGCACCCACATGGTGGCTAAGAACCGTCTGTAACTCCAATTCCAGGAGAACTCCAGTTCCAGGGGAGTCCGACACCCTCTTCTGACCTCCGCGGCATTGCACGACACGGGTGCACAGATCTACATGCAGACAGTACATTCATACACATTCAAAAATAAATAAAATTAAAAAAAAAGATACCCTGGAGCTAGAGTCATAGGCAACTAACTGTAAACATGGGTGCTGAGAACCAAACTCAGGTCCTCTGCAAGGTCAACCAATGCTCTTAACCACTGAGCCATCTCTCCAGCCCCTAATAAGTTAAAATTCACATACAAATTTCTTATTTAACCTTCACATAGTTCTTTTTGTTTTGTTTTGTTTTTGAGGTAGGGTCTGCCTGTGGCCCCAGCTGTCCTGGAACTATGTAGGTTGGCCTGCCTCTGCCTCCTGAGTGCTGGGACTAAAGGTGCGTACATCCATGCCCGGCTGGTTAATAGTTTTTGAGGGGAAGCTCCCATGACCTTAATGGTGGCTTTTATTTAAGACACACTTGCACTCGCAAGCTTGTATTGTCTCCCCGTGTGCTAGCCTCTGCCATGTAGATTCAGCGAGGGGCCCTCACCAGACAATGGCAGACGCTAGGTGGGATCATGCTTCTTAAACTCCCAGGCTTCAGAACTGTGGGTCAAGCAGACTTCATTCTTTATAAATACTGGTCCCAAGTATTCTGTTATACAACAGACAATGGATCAATGCACCATGTGTTTGGCAGTAGACTAGATCTTGCAGGTAGTTCAAAGCTAAATAAGATACCTCGTCAGGCCTTAACCCTAGAGAATTTTTTTTTTTTTGTCTTTTTGAGACAGGGTCTCCTTTTAGTCCCAGCTGGCCTGGAGCTTGCTCTGTAGACCAGGCTGGCCTTGAGTTCACAGAGCTCCACCTGCCTCTGCCTCCCAAGTGCTGAGATTAAAGGCGTGCATCACCACGCCCAGCTTGAGGATTTTCATGTTGCTCAAAGTCCACATTGACACCCACCCCCGATCCTGTACTGAAAGTGGATAGTATCTACTGAACAGTAGATAGACAGGAACCACATCAGAAAGCTGCTGGATGGTGGCTGGAGAGGGCCACAGTGGTGAGAAGATAAGGCTGTATAACATGCCTGGGGACATTGGAGGAGTGTGCAAGTAGGTGGGGATCATCCACGTTCCTGGGATCTCTGGGTGCAGAGGTCCGAAGCCCTCTCTAACTAGTCTCACTCTGCTGTTTTTTCCTCAATACCACTAACTCCATCCTCTTAATACATCACTTTTCCTGATTGTATTTGCCTCCAATTCCTTAACAAGATGTTATTTGACATCAGCTACGTATGTCTGAAGAGAAGCAGTGCCCTCTGCTTGGATGCCCCATGGTTCATCTGGGAGGTTCCTTCCAGGAAAGACTTGGTTAAGAACTTTCATGAGAGGGCTGGAGAGATGGCCTAGCGGTTAAGAGCGCCGACCGCTGTTACAGAGGACCCGGGTTCGATCCCCAGCACCCACATGGCGGCTGAGAACCGTCTGAAACTCCAATTCCAGGAAAACTCCAGCTCCAGGGGAATCTGACACCCTCTTCTGACCTCCACGGCATTGCACCACACGGGTGCACAAACTTGCATGCAGACAGTACATTCATACACATACAGAAATAAAAAAATAAATAAATAAAAAGAACTTTCATGAGAGCTAGAGAGATGGCTCAGCAGTTAAGAGCATTGGCTCCTCTTTGCAGAAAACCCAGATTCGATTCCCAGCAACTACATGGCATCTAACAACCATCCCAAACTCCATTTCCAGGGATCCAATGCCCTCTTCTGACCTCTGAGGGCATTCCAGGACATGGGTACATGCAGCATCCACTCCTGTGCCTGCCACAATGTCTGTCACACCCACTCCAGTAACGCCTGTGTAAACAATATGAGAAATCATATTCAAGGCAGGCGGGGGAGCAACATCCTATGGGGCTGGACCCCCTGGAGGTCCCTGGCAGAACACTCGGCTAAGAGCACTCCCGAGATTGAGATGCTTTCCTAGGATCTTACGTTTTCTGGTGTTGGACTTAGCATAACACTGAGCACAAAAAGATCTTTTCTTAAAGCCAGCTTATAGATACAAAATAAACTATTTGAATGTGTCAAGAACTGGCAATTAAAATGCCTCTCTTGGGCACAGGGCTTTTTCCTGGCAGCAAGAATTTTCTGCAGATCCAAAGTAAAAAACAGACCTTTCTCCTTAACAATATAATGTAAGCTGTTAATATATATGGCAAGGTTAAAACTTGCTTCAGATCAAGAAAACAAAATAATTGCATGACAGTAATGTTCTTGCCTTACATGAGTGTCCTTGAAGAAAACAGATTCCAGTGGTAAAAATGTATGATGAAAAAACATCTCTTCATTAAGGTTAAAACAAAAATTCCCCTTAAACCTAAAAGAATCCTTTTATCTCATCCTCTGGTCCTAGACAAAGAGGTAGATAAGACATTCTTCTTGTTAAATGCCTGGATTCTAACACTCCCAGTAAAGCAAGGCAGAGGCTAAGTCTCCTTACACCAGCCACTTATCTGACAAAAACAAAGCTGTTAGCTGGAGCAAACAGTGGGACAGCTCTTAGTCTTCAGTAAAAATTTAAACCTTAGATTAGCAGTTAGAGTTAGAAAAACTAATAGCTAACTTAGGATATTATAGGAATAAGAAACTTAAAAGAAACTATTAACTTTAGGATGTATTTACTCTAGCTTCAGGATAGAGATATAAGACCAATATCTGCTGCTAAAGAACTTTGTGTGCTGTAACTTTTCAATTATAACTTGTAAACTATTGATGTTCCTTTTTTCTTCTTAGATGTTATTTCCTCGGTAAAGGTTATCTTAAGATTTCTACATTTTACTTCAAAGAAAGTTCATTTCCTATCTAAACTTTGTGATGTTTTAGTTTCCTGCTCTGTGTGCTCTGTATCTCATCAATGAGTTTCTTTTACCTACCTATGTAATTGTAAAGCTTTGCTAAATCCTTTGTTCTGCCCTCTCCCAAAGACCACTATATAATCACTGCCCCTGTTCAATAAAGTTGCTGTAGATTTGGAAAACTTCTTAGTTTTTCATTTCTGCACGCCGTTCAAACTTCCCTGTGTTCTTCCTGCCAAGAGGACTCCCCAGAAACCCACGACCCCCGAGGAGGGCTGGCCGGTAGCAGGTACATTTACATACATGCAAGCAATATACTCATATACATAAAAAAAGAAATAAAAAAGAACTTTCATGGTATCATCCTTCTTTGTCAGTCAACAGGGTGCACTTAACAACCAGACTCAAAAACAAAGATATGGGCTGGAGAGACAGCACAGTGGTTAAGAGCACTAGCTGCTCTTATAGAGGAACTTGGTTTGAGTCCCAGCATTCACATGACAGCTGACAACCTCCAGTTTCAGTGGATTTGAGCCTGCTACCTCCTTGAGCATTGCACAACATGGGTGCACCCAGATTATTGCAAGTAATACACTCATACACATAAAAATATATGGTTTTTGTCTTTTTGAGACAGTGTCTCCCTATAGCCCCAGCTGTCCTGGAACTCGCTATAATAGACCAGGCTGGCCTTGAACTCAGACATCCACCTGCCTCTGCCTCCTGAGTGCTGGGATTAAAGGTGTGCACACCACGCCCTGCCCTATAAGTAAAATGTAAAAACAAACAAAACCAAAGGTGTCAGAAGAGGCTGATGAGACAACCTAACTGCTCATTAATTAGACCCGGTTCTCAGCCACCCTTTCCTGAGGACAGGTGTATTTCCCAGAAGGCTGCACAAGTTCCCTAGCTGAGGATTAGTAGATGTTTCTGGCAGAACTCTCAAAGGCGTTTTGCTGGAGAGATACAAGACTGCCTACAGGTCCTTGCCAGGCCCTATGCTTGCCCAAGAAGGACCATCCATCCTCAGGTGGAGGGGCTAGTGCCCTGTGTCAGTGCTGTTCAGTGCAGTGTGTGTGCTGTCAGTGAAGTGTGTGTGTTCAGTGCAGTGTGTGTGCTGTTCAGTGCAGTGTATGTTCTGTCAGTGCAGTATGTGTGCTGTTCAGTGCAGTGTACTGTCAGTGCAGTGTGTGTGCTGTTCAGTGCAGTGTGTTCTGTCAGTGCAGTGTGTGTGCTGTTCAGTGCAGTGTGTGTTCTGTCAGTGCAGTGTGTGTGCTGTTCAGTGCAGTGTGTGTGCTGTTCAGTGCAGTGTGTGTGCTGTTCAGTGCAGTGTATGTTCTGTCAGTGCAGTGTGTGTACTATTCAGTGCAGTGTATGTTCTGTCAGTGCAGTGTGTGTTCCGTCAGTGCCATGAATGTCGAACATTGTGAATACCCAGGTTTCAGTGGTACATGGAACTGTAAGGGGAAATAAAGAGAAAAATGCAGAATAAGTGCACACTGATTATAACAAGACAAAAATCTAACTTATGTTGGTCTTCCAGACAACTGAGGATGCAAAGGAGACCAGTATTTTTTTTTTTTTTTTTTTTTTTTTTGTATTTTTGAGGCAGGGTCTTCCTTTTAGTACCAGCTGTCCTGGAGCTCGCTCTGTAGACCAGGCTAGCCTTGAACTTACAGAGATCCGCCTACCTCTACCTCCTGAGTGCTGAGATTAAAGGCGTGTGCCACCACGCCCAGCTTAGTATTTTCAACAGTCTTCCATCCCAAGGCTCTGGATGGGGTGGTGCAAGTCTACCTAGAGCCAAATGGAGATCAGAAAAGAACTAAAGGGAATTTATAACAGATAATTTGGTCTCCAACATTCCTGAGGTTTGCTTGCTTACTCTTTAATTTCCTGGGTTTAAGAAATGTCTTGATATAAGATCATGTGCCCTTCAGCCTCAGGGCGGGCCTGTGTTTTTCTTTTGGGAATAGACCTTGCCACATCACTTCGAGTTTTTCAGTGTGGTCAAGGGTGCTAAGGACCCCAGAACATCAAAGCCAAAGACTTTTGACAATAACAGTTTCTGGTGACTCTTGATCTCTTTTCCATGTCATCTTTTGAGTCCTCTGGGAGCTTTGCTGGATATCTCTGGGCTCAAAAGTATAGACAGCAAACTCACAGGGTTGTGGAGGAGAATGAACAGGATGGTCTGTGTAGTGCCTGGCACAAACAAGGTGCCCAACAGAGCAGACTGCTTCCATTCTTCACCCCATTCAATTCAAGGACTCCCTGTCTTCAGGCAGTTCATAGGCCCAGGACCTCTGCTCCCAGGCCACTTTATCTCGCAAACTAGGCATGGTGTACACTTGGAATCCCAGGACTCTGAAGGAAGAGGTAGGAGATTAATGCAAATTTGAGGCCAGCTTGGTCTAGAAAGAAAATTCCAGGCAACCCAGGGATATATAGTGAGACCCTGTCTCAAAACAAAACATGGTTAATGGGACTGGAGAGATGGCCTAGCGGTTAAGAGCACCGACTGCTCTTGCAGAGGACCCGGGTTTGATCTCCAGCACCCACATGGTAGCTGAGAACCATCTTTAACTCCAGTTCCAGGGGAATCCGACACCCTCTTCTGACTTCCTCGGCACTGCATGACACGGGTGCACAAACCTACATGCAGACAGTACATTCATACACATGAAAATAAATAAAATAAAAAAAAGTTCAAAACAAAACAAAACAAAACATGGTTAACTAGTGAGCACTCAGTCTGGACTGAGCATACTCCAGCTTTGAAAAAATATCCTCTCCCAACCCCTGGCACCAGAGTCCTAAACTTTCAAGGTTGAGGAAACTGCTGGGTGTGATGGTATCAGCCTCTAATTCCAGCATTCAGGAGGCAGAAGGAGGAAGATCAGGCATTCAAAGCTGGTGCAAGCCAGGCTACGCGTAGTAAGACCTTGTCTCAAAAAAAAAAAAAAAAAATTGAAATTAGATCACATTGCAAAGCACAGCATAACCATCACCTTCCTGGACAGGCTGCACCCAGGGAAGGCACAGAATGCTGGTAAGAGCTGGCACAGGTGCCCCTGGGCAGTCCCATAGGAAGGGGAAATCTGGCAAAGGGTGGCTCCTGGAGCCACTTACGATATAGAGCACAGCCTGTCCCTGCCACCAAGGTGCTGCCTGAGCTGGGCCAGCTGGGTCTCTGTGTGCACAGCCCTGCTTCTCATCCCTTGGAATGTCTACCTGAGGCACAGCCAGCTGGGGCCAGCTTTGTCCAGGAGTCCTGGGTAGCCCAGGCCCCCTGAGCACAAGCAGTAGGTGGGGAGGGGCAGGAGCGACACCTGGAGGACAAGGACCGAAGTGCACGCACGCACAGTCTTCTAGAACAAAGGCTAAAGAAGCAAGTTTCTCTTGTTTTATTTTAAGAAGGACAAAAATTGTTATGAAAACATCTACATTATCAAGATACTAGACCTTATGATATTTAATATTAAAGTGTGGTATTCTTAAGATTTTAATACAGTCATTTTTAAAGGACCATTATGTTGATACTGCCAAGCAGGAAATGCAGCGTCCTTCCCCACTGGCTCAGCCCTATGTCCACTGTGCCATCTTGTCCCTGGATACAGGGCTGCATTTAACTCTGAGCATCCCACTGAGAGGCCCTGGAGGGGTCATGTCCAGATGAACTATACTCATCATTAAAGTGTTTTGTTGTCTCTGACCTCAGGTCCTCCCTGCCTGTCTGTCTCTCTCTCCTCTTCTCTATTGGGGGATCCATGAGACTGGATCCCAGGGCCCCCTGGGCAGATAACAGGCTAAACAGGAAAACCGGATGTTTTGTTTTCTCCGACCTCAGGTCCTCCCTGCCTGTCTCTCTCTCTCTCCTTTTCTCTATTGGGGGATCCATGAGACTGGATCCCAGGGCCACCTGGGTGGATAACAGGCTAAACAGGAAAACTGGATGCACAGTTCTCCCTTGGTGGGGAAACAAACACCAATTATTTTCTTTTCCTCAACACTCTGGTGCTCCCCTCTAGACATGGTGTGTAGGAAATGTAGGCAGAGCAGGGTCCAGGTATAGGCTATCCTGCCCTTTCTGCCCAAATCATGTCTGAGCCATGGCTCCAGTCCTAGTCTCCTAAAGAGCCAGTGACCCCTGATCAACACCCCAAAACTTACAAGGTTGTCTGCATTTTCTTGTTAAATTCTTTATCTTTAGCCCTCATTACAAGAGATTCCTTGGATACCACACACGTATATAATATTATATAGAGCGATATATTTAATACCTGTGTATATATGTTTCACAGGGGCGACATATATACACACTAAAAACAAGGCTGGTGACGACAGACTGCAACACCACAGATCAGGAGAACAGCGTCACTGACATTCACACCACGCCCCCACCTTGGGTGTGGTCTCTCTTCCCCTCCAGCCATGCCAGCAGCACCTAAACTCTGTGGTGCTGGCCAGCTGGGGGCAGGGAAAGGGGGCAGGGGAGAGGAAAGGGTGCATGCCATGATTATGGGAAGTTGGGCAGTGGCAGCGTGAGGAGCAGGGTCCTCCATGCCTGGGCACCCACTGGTGTCACACAGCACTGGCAATCCTGGCTGGGGAGAAGCGCAGGCCATCTTCTCCACCTCACTCCCTGCTAGCCTTAGTCCCTGGCTCTTTCCTGGGATGCCCCACTCCTTGTACCAATGGCATGGAGCATTCTGGAATGTCTAGGGAAACCAAGGGAGGCTGAGTCTACCCATGGGGGGGTGGATGAAGGGTGCACAGACATGTCAGACAATGGGGGAGGCCTTGGTGGGTGGGGGCATGGGCTGGGGGTCAGCTAGGGTCCTAGGCAGCTGGAAGGGTTGGACTAGGGTGGGGCTGGGATAAATGGGTTTAACAGTATATTTGGGTCTTAGGAGAGGACTACACTGGATCTCCAGAAAAGAGGGACAGTGTCCCCAGTGTTCCATAAGGAGGCCAGGCCCTCCCCTGCCCTCTGCACCACCCCGGCCCCTCCCCATGCTTTGGGAGCTGTGCAGCTGAGCTCATGGTGCCCTGTGGTCTGCCGCCCTCTCCATATGAAAGCGCATGGAGACAGAACCTCCTTCGCTTTCTCTACAACTTCCTCAGGAGGGGACTGCCCCCCCCCAGTACTGATAAGACCAGCTCTCCTCTGAGCCGCCTTCCCCAGCTCCCAGGGATGCTGCATGTGGCCGAGGAGCCCAGAGGCTCCAGCTGCTAGCAGCCCTACTCCAGCAGGTTTCTGCTCCTGTTAGACCTGTTTTGCAAAATGGGGTTAGGTTGGATTAACTCCAAAGGCTGAGTGCAGTCTACTGGTGGCTCGCAGGGAAGAGGGCTAGGCAGAGGGTGGGGTGGGTGGTTGTTAGGATACCCAGACTCCATAGTACAGCTTCAGATACCTAGCTCAGCCTAACCCTTTCAGGCACGGTGGGGAGCTGAGGGCTCAGGTGGTACATGACCAGTCCAGTGTCCCCAGCGCCATCTCAGAGTTGCATTTAACGCTCAGCAGGACTCCCTGCCCTCTACTGTGTCCTGATCCACCCCCAGGGAAAGGAAGGAGGGGAAGGTAGACAGGGAGAGGGACCCTCCTGCTGCAGTTCAAGTGGGGACCCCAGGCTCCCCAGCCCTGAGCTTTGGGCCCCCTCAGGAGCAGACAGAAGTTAAAGCTATCGGCTGAAGCTGGAGGGTCAGCCAAGCCCCTCCCTCCCCAACCAGGAGAGCAGAGTGGGGAAGGGCTGCCCTCACTTTTATAGGACGGGGACCCTTGCCCTCAGACCACTTGGGGCTGCAGCACATGACCTGGGTATACACATCTGGGGTGGCAGGGGTAGAAAGGGTAGACAGGGTCCCAGGGGACAGAGGGCTGCCTGATGGGGTGGTCCCCTGCCCCCCAACTGGCCTGCCTGGCTATTCTGTCAGGCTTTCTGTCCCCAACCCACCCCCGACCCCAGGATTTTGCCCAGAGCTAAGACCTGGCCCTATTCCCCAGTCGCGGTGGCAGCAACAGGGGGTTCTGGGGTGGCTCCGGCAGTGTCCCCATCCTCTTGCAGCAGAAAGTTGTATTTGCCGAAGTCATCATCCCGTGGGCACAGAAGCATGTCCTTGCGGGCCTTGGCCAGCTTCTGCTTCAGCACCTCACGCCGGTCCAGCCACTCGTTGAGTTCCTCTTGTCCATGTGCACAGCGGCACTTGTCCCCATCTGGGCAGGCCTTGCCCTTCTGGAGCCTGTGGGTAGCAGGGGGCTCAATGCCCAAGCTCTATGCCTTCCTACCTGGGGCCCCTCAACCTCCCTGAGATGGGCCCCTCCCCGGAAGCTCTGGTCCCAGTTCAGGGAACCTCCAACACAGTGGCTCTCTAGGATCTGACCCAATGATGCAGACTGGAGATGAAGCAGGTCTGAACCCACCCTGCATCCTGCCCTCCACATCTGACACAGCCGGTAGAGGAGCTGGACCTGCTCACAGCATCCCTGTCCTCAGGACCACCCTGCATCCTGCCCTCCCGTGCCCACTATGCTGTCCCAGCACCTGTCACAGAGCCGGAACTCGCCCATGGGGAAGCGGTGGGCCCAGCCGCTGGCGTCGCTGTCGGAAGTGAAGACCTTCTCTTTGTGCTTCTCGGACTGGACGTGCTGCTGCCACTGCTTCTTGCTGTTGCTGTTCTTGCCACAGAGCCAGCAGTGGTAGCCCATCTGGGAGCACAGCTGCGTGGGTGGCTGCACCCACACCTCTGCCCCCTCAGCCCCTGCAGGCTGCCCTCCCAACTGCGTGGGTGCCTGCGCCCACACCTCTGCCCCCTCAGCCCCTGCAGCTGCCCTCCCAACTGCGTGGGTGCCTGCGCCCACACCTCTGCCCCCTCAGCCCCTGCAGGCTGCCCTCCCAACTGCGTGGGTGCCTGCGCCCACACCTCTGCCCCCTCAGCCCCTGCAGGCTGCCCTCCCAACTGCATGGGTGCCTATGCCCACACCTCTGTCCCCTCAGCCCCTGCAGGCTGCCCTCCCAACTGGCCCAGGGCTTACCATGATGTCAGCATAGTCAGTGGGCATCTGGATCTGCTTCTCCCCTTCCCGGGAGCTGATGGGGGTCCCCTCTCCGGGTTTCCCTGGGTTGTGTTTTTTTAGCCACATGTCATAGGTCTGCTGCATGTCCAGGACTGGACAGGGAACAAAGTTCTTGGTGAGGGGCTTCCCCATCCATTCTGCCCATGATCCTTGCTGTACTTGGGAGCCACAGACACCTGAGGGGTGCTGCTGAGTTAACTGACTTCAAGGGACTGCTCACTCACAGGAAGCCCCGAGGCGGGCAGGGCCTGCTGAGACTGGGGCAGTACCTAGCACAAGCAGCACAGCAGGCACTCAGGGGTCTAGCCATGAGCAGCCGCGGGACGAGAGATGCAGGGCAAGTCTGCCACTCACTCTTGTTCTCTTTCATGAAGGTCCACATGTCCCTCTCCTCAGGACTGTGTGCGAAGGAGCAGTTCCCCACGTACTGGCACTTGCGGCCGTTCTGTGCGTGGATGCAGAGCTGCGGGTGGCAGAGGAGAGCCTGCTGAGGCCTGCCTCATGTGTCAGCTAGTCAGAAGCCCTCCAGGGCTCACAACCCCTTGCACCCACCCACCCCAGCGCTCACGTCATATTGCTGTGGGAAGTTGCGAATAGATGGCAGTGGCCGCACCGACACCCATTTCCTCTTGGCCTTAGACATCACCAGAAGGACCCGTCTCTCCTTGGTCCAGCTACAGGTCAGAGATGGGAGGCATTGGGGAGCTGGAGGTGGAGCCTCAGCGCTGTGGGACCTTCTTTCCTCTCAGAACCCTGGTCTGCAGGTCATGACCTCCTCCCCCACGGTGGGGCTCCATCTTGCCAGACCATCTGTCTGGGTGCCTGCTTACCAATGCCGAGCCTTGGCGCTGCAATACTTGAGGTCCTTGTCAGGCTCCACCACCTGCCCATTCCTCCAGCACTGACCACACACAAACTTCATCTGCAGGTCAAAGGTGCTGGGCCCATGGGTCCTTGGGGCACCCTATTGGAAGATGGTGGGGGGACTGGGTTGGTGAAGCTGTAGCCACCAGGCCTTATATTTTGGGTCTGTCACATCTCTGGGAATCCTAAGATCACTGAGTCTTGGGATGGGCTAGTTTACTCCTTAGTTCCACCCATAGTCGGTGACACTCCATTGCTGGCATTATGGCTTCTTAGTGGGGAACCAGGCAAGGACAGGGACTTCTAACTCCTGACCAGGAACTCTTTCTGCCTTCTCTGGTTGGTTTTTCCCTTTCCTCACTCCTTTGGAGGCCTGTAGCCCCAGATGGCCTGGAAATTGCTATGCACACCAGGCTGGCCTTGAACTCACAGAGATCTGCCTGCCCCTGCCTCCTAAGTGCTAGGATTAAAGGCTGGTACATTGAACATAGCTTCTTTTTTTTATGTGTCACTTACAGACAATGTGGGTCACATAACTGAATTTGGAAGTTGTAAAAAAAAATTTGGCCATATTAAAAGGTTTCTGAACATACAACATACACTTTGTACCATGCATGTCTTCACACCACACAGCACCAACAAACGCTGCCAGAAATACCTCAGTTCAGCAGGGGGTGGTGGCACACGCCTTTAATCCTAGCACTTGGGAGGCAGAGGCAGACAGATCTCTGTGAGTACAAGGCCAGCCTGATCTATAGAGCAAGCTCCAGGCCATCTGGGACTAAAAGGGAAACCCTGTCTCAAAAAAAAACAAAAAAACAAAAAACCTCAGTTCAGATTCAAGAGTGCTGTATGTTATAGATCACAATATTTTACTGTATATAAAAACTTCTTTGTTCTCTGGAAGCATAATGGTTTACAGAAAACAAAGACAATATTTTCCTAATATCCCTTCAATATGTATCAAATTAGTGTATCTTTGGATTGTATTGTGTTAGAATATTTGATTTAAAGAAAATTGCTGTAGTGGGGCTGAAAAACTGGCTCAGTGACTAAGATCACAGTGGCCACTCTTGCACAGCCCAGGGTTCAGGTCCCAGTATCACAATTTGTAACTCCAGTTCCAGGGGATCTGAGACCCTTTTCTGGCTTCATCAGGAATTGTAGGCACACGGTGTACTTTTTTTTTATTTAAATTTAATTTAATTAATTAATTAATTTATTTATTTGTATGACTGTATTGTCTGCATGCAGGTTTGTGCACCCGTGTCAGGCAATGCCTCGGAGGTCAGAAGAGGGCGTCGGATTCCCCTGGAACTGGAGTTCTCCTGGAATTGTAGTTACAGACAGTTCTCAGCCGCCATGTGGGTGCTGGGGATCAAACCCGGGTCCTCTGCAAGAGCAGTTGGCGCTCTTAACTGCTAGGCCATCTCTCCAGCCCCAGTACATGGTGTACTTATATACATTCAGGAAAAACATTCATACACATAAAAAAAAATTTTAAATGTCAGAAATATTGTTGAGATTTTTGGGTGCTGTCACCAGCTCTGAGGGCCCAGTTGTTGTGCCTTATAAAACAGGAAATCGCCAGGCATGGTGGCACATGCCTTTAATCCTAGCACTCGGGAGGCAGAGGCAGGAGGATTTCTGTGAGTTCAAGGCCAGCCTGGTCTACAGAGTGAGTTCCAGGACAGCTGGGGCTACAGGGAGACCCTGTCTCGAAAAGACCAAAAAAAANAAAAAAAAAAAAAAAAAAAAAGAAAACAGGAACTCTGCTCACACCAGCTTGAAAGGACGCCAAATCCACCAAGACCAAGAAAAACAAGCACAACGTGAATTTCAAAGTCCGCTGCAGGAGGTGCCTTATGTCCTGGTCATCACAGACATAGAGAAGCCAGAGAGGCGGAAACAGACCCCACCCCTGGCTCGGCATAAGGAGCTGGAATAAATTAGACTTCTTCATCTGGATTGTGCATCTGTGTCATACAATGCCTGCAGAGGCCAGAAGAGGGTGTCAGATCACCTGAAACGTGGATGCTGAAAACCAAACCCAGGTCCTCTGCAAGGACATCCAGTGCTCTTAGCCACAGAACCATCTCTCCAGTGCCTTCCCCAAAACATTAAAAAAAAAAAAAATTATATACCTGTTGGGCATTGTGGCACATGCCTTTAATTCCAGCACTCAGGAGGCAGAGGCAGGTGCATCTTTGTGAGTTCAAGGACAGCCTGGTCTACATATCGAGCTCCAAGCCAGCTGAGACTAAAGGGAGACCTATCTATCTATCTATCTATCTATCTATCTATCTATCTATCTATCTATCTTCTATCTTATATACCTACTTAAGTGAGGTTGTGTTAAAATTACTCAGTTGAGGTGCTGGAGAGATGGCTCAGTGGTTAAGAGGACTGGATCCCCTTGCAGAGGACTCAGGTTTGAATCCCAGCACCCACATAGTGGCTAACTACTGTTTGTAACTCTAATTCCAGGGGAATCCAATGCCCTCTTCTGACCTCTGTGGGCACTGCATGTCATGGGTATACTTACGCACATTAGGCAACACACACACACACACACACACACATTTTTTTTAAAGTATTCAGTTGAAAACCAGTAAGAAGTGGAAAAGGTCAAGAAGCCCCACCCATGGGCACCACGTGCTCAGTAACCCGCCGGCCTGTCTGCCTAGAATAGCCTCCTTCCAGTCTTCGTTTAGCTTATTCTAAAAATGCCTTCAAAACTCAGCTCCAGGGCTGGAGCGACAGCTCAGCTGTTGCACAAGCACGAAGACTGGAGTCTGGATACCAGCACCCAAGTAAAATCCAGGCATGGCCCCACACACTCCTGTATCCCCATGGAACTGAGTGCAACAGAGACAAGAGGATCACTGGGGCTTGCCTACCAGCCTAGCTCCCCAAATATCCCCCCAAACCTCACCAAAATACTGCAAGCTCTGGGTTCAGCAAGAACATAGCTTTGAACCTGGCTCAAAGAAATAAGGCAGACAGTGACACAGAAGAACACCTGATCCCACCTTGGGAACTGCCCCCCCCCACCCAGGGGTGCTCACCTATACACACACACACACACACACACACACACACACACGCCCCCTACACAAACAGAGCTCAGACTGCACACAGCTCTCCTTCAGCTCTCGTATGACACAGCTATCACTTCCATGAGCTCCCACAAGTAGCTAAAGTACCTTGTCTGACCAACCAGTTACGACTGCCAGGTCTGGAGAAACCAAGAGTTCAAACAGTAGGTAGTCTGCCTTGGGCAGTGGGACAGACAATCTGGGCAGTCTTGGACTCAGAACCCTTCCCCAGGGCAATGTCCAGCTAATCTCCACAGTTCCTTCCACATCTTCCAACTCAGCCTTCCCTTTGTGGCCAGGAGAGCTGCTCTTCTGTACGCTGGGACCGAGCGGAGGTGGGAGAAGACCTTGGGTACCTGCTACCATGTGAGTGTTGTGGCTGTCTTCCTTCTCTCCTGTTTGTAGAGCCTTCTCAGTTTCCCAGAGGCCTTGGGTGTGGGATTGTGCACCTGGACAGCCTGTGTTCTTCTAGGCTAGCATGTGCCATGGTAGTCCCCCAGCTCAGTACCCAGCACTGCTCAGCCCAGCAGTCATTCTCACGTGACTGAGCAGAGGCAGCTCAGAGCAGTTAACTACCCTTTCACAGGTAGTGGGGAGGACATGGACCTGGCATGCGGACAGCATTCATGCTTGGTGGGATGGCACTGGTAAGCCATCAGCGCTGAGCTCAAGCAGCTTCTGGTTTCACCGAGCTACCGGCCCCACCTTCTAGATGATAAGCTGGCAAGAGCCCCAGGTGAGCCTGGCACAGGTGTTCTTCTCCTGAGCCAGGCCAAAGTGTGGGGTCCTGGGTGGGTAGGGTGGGACCTCTGGCAGGAGAAGGGGGAAGCACCCTCAGCCAGACAGGTATGCACCTTGGCCTTGGATGTCCCTGGAAGCAAGACTGGTCAGGAGAAGGGGTGTGTGGAAGGATGGAGGAAGCCAAAACTCCCTGCTGGGGTCCTGGCCAGGGTACCAAGAAGACAGGAAGAAAAAGAGAAAGATGGGGCTGGAGACATGGCTCAGCAGAGGTCTCGGGTTCAATTCCCAGCACCCTCATGACTGCTAAGAACTGTCTTTAGTGGGGAAAGGGGAGCACTCATCCATTGCTGGTGGGAATGTAAACTTGTACAGCCGCTATGGAAAGCAGTGTGGAGAACCCGGGGAAGACTCAAAATGAGCCTACCGCCTGACCCAGTCATACCACTCCTGGGTATGTACCCACAAGACTCTTCTTACCCCAGAGATACATGCACAGCCATGTTTATTGCAGCTCTGTTCACAACAGAAAAAGCTGGAACCAACCCAAATGCCTCTCAACTGATGAGTGGATAGAGAAAATGTGGTACGTCTACACAATGGAGTTCTATGCAGCAATAAAAACAACATCAGAGAGATGGCCTAGCGGTTAAGAGCTCCGACTGCTCTTGCAGAGGACCCGGGTTCGATCCCCCAGCACCCACATGGTGGCTGAGAACTGTCTTTAACTCCAGTTCCCGGGGAATCTAATGCCCTCTTCTGACCTCAGCATTGCATGACACAGGTGCACAAACCTATATGCAGACAGTACATTCATACACATAAAAAAACCCCACAACATCATGGATGGATGGAACTGGAAGTTATTATGTTAAGTGAAGTAACACAGTCCCAGAAAAACAAACGACGACAAATGGTATCCCTCATCTGTGGATGCTGGCGCCAATAACCTAGTTGTAAACATTTCTTGTTGGGAGTGACGCATATTGGAAAGAACAGCACCACCACCTCCACCAAGAGAAAAGACTGCACCAAAGAACTGACTGAAAGGTGAACCTGGTGGAGTGGGGGGTTGCGAAGGGGATATGGGTCTAGATTCAATTTGTAACATAATCTTGTACAAAAAAAATATGTAAAACAATAAAAAGGATAGCATGGTACTAGCTCAAAAAATAAAACAAAACTGTCTTTAAGCCAGGTGTGGTGGCACACACCTTTAATCCTAGCACTTGGGAGGCAGAGACAGGTGGATCTCTGTGAGTTCACGGCCAGCCTGGTCTACAGAGTGAGTTCCAGGCCAGGTGGGGCTACAGGGAGACCCTGTCTCAACCAAAAAAAAGTCAAAAAGAGAAAAAAAAGACAGCTAAGCAGGGCGCTGCATGACTGGAATCCCCATGGGAGGCTGAGTCCTGAGCAGCAGGCCAGGTTGGGCTTAAAAGTAAGACCCCCTACCTGGAGTGCCCCTGCCTCCAAACCCTGGAACCCACCTGCTTCTCCCTGGCTTTCTACCACATCCAGGCTGGCCTGTGAGTTCAGAAGACCACAGTTCTCTCAAGCAAGCCAGTGCACAGTCCTGGTCTGGATGACAGGGTCACCCCTCATGAGTTCTGGTCTGGATTACAGGGTCACCCCTCATGAGTTCTGGTCTGGACGACAGGGTCATCCCTCATGAGTTCTGGTCTGGACGACAGGGTCACCCCTCATGAGTTCTGGTCTGGAGTTCTGGTCTGGACGACAGGGTCACCCCTCATGAGTTCTGGTCTGGAGTTCTGGTCTGGATGACAGGGTCATCCCTCATGAGTTCTGGTCTGGACAACAGGGTCATCCCTCATGAGTTCTGGTCTGGATGACAGGGTCATCCCTCATGAGTTCTGGTCTGGATGACAGGGTCATCCCTCATGAGTTCTGGTCTGGATGACAGGGTCATCCCTCATGAGTTCTGGTCTGGATGACAGGGTCATCCCTCATGAGTTCTGGTCTGGATGACAGGGTCATCCCTCATGAGTTCTGGTCTGGACGACAGGGTCATCCCTCATGAGTTCTGGTCTGGACGACAGGGTCATCCCTCATGAGTTCTGGTCTGGATGACAGGGTCATCCCTCATGAGTTCTGGTCTGGATGACAGGGTCACCCCTCATGAGTTCTGGTCTGGATTACAGGGTCATCCCTCATGAGTTCTGGTCTGGACGACAGGGTCACCCCTCATGAGTGAACCACAGAGATCGTACTTTACACCAGTCTCTGAGCATCACCTGAAAATGCTCCAATGTCATGGCTCACACAGTCATACACAGTGAAGATCAAGACAGAGGAGACACCACAGTCAGTGGGTTCCAGTGTGAGCTTATGAGACATCCACAGGATCGTGTTTTTTTTTTTTGGTCTTTTCAAAACAGGGTCTCCCTGTAGCCCCAGCTGTCCTGGAGCTCACTCTCTGTAGACCAGGCTGGCCTTGAACTCACAGAGATCCACCTACCTCTGCCTCCCGAGTGCTAGGATTAAAGGCGTGCGCCGCCACGCCCGGCTAAGTCCACAGGATCTTAAAGCATCTCCCCAGGAGGCTTTTTTGAAGGGGAGGCGAGGCAAGCCAGGGTCTCACACAGTGTAGCCCTAGCTGACCCGGAACTCACTATGTAGACCAGGTTGGCCTGCCTCTGCCTCCCAAGCTCTAGGACTACAGGCATGTGCCACCACACCTAGCACACATTCTAATTTTTAAGACATACAGCAGAAGTGGTCGGGGTAAGAGGACAACTTATTCTCAAATGGTTAAAAACAAAAACAGCTGGGCGTGGTTGTGCACACCTTTAATCCTAGCACTTGGGAGGCAGAGGCAGGCAAATCTTTGTGAGTTCAAAGTCAGCCTGGTCTACAGAGTGAGTTCCAGGACAGCTGGGGCTACAGGGAGACCCTGTCTCGAAAACACCAAAAAACAAACAAACAAACAAACAAACAAACAAACAAACACAATGGGCATAGTGGTGTATGTCCAATGCCAATCCTGAGGTCGTACCAAGCTGCTGCCGGCCTTCCCAGCATGGGCTTCCATCTGCTGCCAGTATTTCTTGGATTCCTGAACGATGTCTTCATGGGTCATGCCTGGGGAGAGTACCCGAAGACATGGTGTCCCTGAAGGGGCAAAGCATGAGGCACAGCCCCTGTGGGGCTGGTGTAACCTGAGGCCCAGGCAGGGGAGCTCCGCCCACCAGGCCTGGCCACAGTCAGGCTGACTGGATCCCAGGGAATGCTCTCGTTCTTTCTGGGTCCATTTGTTCTTCTGTACCATAGGAAGAGAGCCTGTTCCTCCACTCCTGGCCGGTGTCCTGTCTCTCAAGCTCTGCTCTTGCCTGCGCTCCTGCCTCTCCTGGGGACTCAGACCTGATCTCAGTTGGCAACCCAGCCCACTGGACAGGAGTCTGTGCCTGTCCTAGCCTGGCTCACCAGTTCATCAAGGGACATGGTTCTTCACTGCCAGCCCCAAAAGGACAAACATGCCACCAAACGACCAGTCAGATCCCCATCAGCCTTCCAGGTCCCAGTCCGTGCCTCTTCCTGAAGCCTGTCTCCCTCCAATTACCTGTGTGCTTGTCCTTTGGACGCTGCTCCCCAGGAACCACACCTTGCCTAGTGCTTACCTTAGAACACATACTACCCTTGATACGCAGATTCTTGTGGATGACCCCCAAGTATGTCTCCATAGCCTATCCCTCCTGTGAGCTTTTAGCCCACCACACCTGCTTCAACATCTTTTTTTTTTTTGTCTTTTTGAGACAGGGTCTCCCTGTAGCTCCAGCTGTCCTGGAACTCACTATGTAGACCAGGCTGGCCTTGAACTCACAAAGATCCGCCTGCCTCCGCCTCCCAAGTGCTAGGATTAAAGGTGTGTGCCACCACGCCTGGCCCCATTCAACAACTTTACCTGAAGACTGAGAGACAGCCCAGAGCCACATCCCACACTGACTGACGTTACACACTTTCTGTAGCCTCCCCCTTTGCAGAACATGGAACCCCAGACTTCCAGGCACCCTGACCTCAGAGTTGACCTTGATACCGTCTTTGGTTTCATACTTCATTTCTGGTCCATCAGCAATACTTGTGGCCCCCCTATAGTCCCAGCTGGCCTGGAACTCACTATGTAGTGCAGGCTGGCCTTGAACTCAGAGATCCACCTGCCTCTGCCTCCCAAGTGCTGGGATCAATGGCGTGCAGTACCACACCCAGCTCAGTGTCACAGTTCTAAACAGCCTTTTAAAGCAATTCTCTTCTTTATTCTTTGCATATGTATGTGTGTGTGCACTCATTCAACTGGTTTCCTGTGAGAACATCTGTAAATCTAGAATCCAGATCACCAGAACACCCTGGCCAGGTGAGCAGATGGAGGCTCAGGGAGTAACCGGAGCAGGGCCTGGCTCTAGCAAGCTCGGCAGCCTTGCTCAGACATACTTTCCTATTTCATCTATGTGAGCTCCTCCAGCACAGCCTGGACAGGGAGGACCCTGGCTTCTAGGCCTAGCAGCTCTCTGAGAGCAGAGTTCTTTCTTCTCCATGATGTCCAGGGTGCACCAGCAGCTCCAGAAAGCTCCCAGGAGCCATCTGACTTGGAACTCACCTGAGGACCCTTTCACTGGGCCCTGGGCCCTGGAACGTCCACTCCCAGGCGATTCCAGGCCCACTTTACTCTCTACCTACCCCTCACCTGAGTACTGCTGCAGCAGCCAGACCTTTAGCTCAATGAAGCTGTGGGCGAAGTGGCAGCTGTCCTCCCGCAGACAGCCGTAGCGCACCTCGTGGCGGCACACGTCAAACTGGAAGTGCTCCTGGAACTGGCGGATCTTGGAGTACTTGAGAGAGGTTGAGCGGACGATGTGTACCAGGCACCTGGGAGGCAGACGGGATGTGCATGGGCCTATTGTGGTCCTTACTACCCTCCCAGTGCCTAGCAAGCCCGAGGGGCAGCTTTCTCCCTGGGTACCTCCTGTCATGTTAACTGATCCTGGAATGTGGGTGCCACAGTGAGCAAGGGGGACTGGCAGTTATGCAGCTGGGCTTCGGTCTCAGCTCTGCTTTACTGATGTAAAGGGCCTCTGGGGGTCACCTCAACTTGAAGCTAGGCACAACTGAGGGTGCCAGATTCTACCTGTCATCAGGCTGGTACAAGAGAGTGCCCCACGGGTGGAGGGCACTTCCAGTTTGTGCCACATCAATCTCAGAAGAAGGAAGCCCAAGCTACACTGCCCAGTGCCCAAACACACAACCCAGTTGGCCAAGCTGGGATGGGGACCCAGAACTGTGAAACTTGAGGGCCTGGCTCTATCCACACTTCCATACTTGGGGAGAGCGAGAACCAGAAGGTGAAAAGGCCGTGCTGCCAACCTGACCTAGGGCCTTCCTCTCCCTGTTTGGCACTGAAACCATGACATCAGAGCTGCTGGTTGGGAGTGGCTGGTGTGGGGACACACACACCGTCCCCTCCCTGGGCACTGACCAAGATCTCTCCTCTTCCACAGGACTGCTGAGACCTATCCAATACCCAAGACAGTGCTTGGAACACAGAGAGTGGTCAGTGAGCGTGGCTCTTGTCCTCATCCTCCATCCTTTTAGCTTAGGCCTTCCCTCATCCACTGAGCTGCCCTCAAAGAGCCTCCTGACCCTTGTCCAGCCCACTGCCCGGCTGCAGGATCCACTCACTTGTTGTTGTAGAAGCTGTGCTTGGCGGCCAGGTTGGAGCAGACAGACGGAGAGTCCTTGGTGCCTTTGCTGATGATCCGGGGCTTACTGTCAAAGCAGATCTGCCCAGGGAGGGGATGGGCTGGGACCGCTGCAAGGCCACCCGGAGAGGGGTTGGGCTGGAGCCCCACATGACCACCCGGGGAAGGACAGCTGGTCCCTGTAAGCCCTGCTCTGGTGGAAGGGAACCCCAGGTTCTGGACCCCATGTCTCTGGCTCATAGATGACCTGGGCCTTGGCTACTTCTCCCCCTTCTTCATCTCTCCCATCACACAGCTCCAAATGACTGGGGCAGGGGTTACTCCATGCCTCTTGAGCCTCAGTTTACTCAACTGTAAATTAGGGATAATCACATCTACTTTGTACCATAGGTTCACTGTCCAGGTCAGAAAAAAAGGTAAAAATGAACCCAGGAACTTTGTGAACTATTTCTGCCTCCTGGCCTTGAGCCACACATGATTCCCAGGCCAACTCTTCCTTCAGGGAAAATGGCATTAGTCCACCTGCGCTAAGGGCCAGCAGATGAAAGCAGGGTGAGCCGCAGCAATCCCCTCCCCAGCTCAAATGCTTGCTTCCCAGAGATGAGGATGGGGCCTGGGAAAGAAATGAGGAAACTTGGGGGGCCCGGGGGGGCATAGCCGGGACACATGCCAGGGGGAGGCATAGCCGGGACATGCGCAGGGGTGCTCCGGAGCTGACACAGACAGACTGGAACACACCGGGGACATGCGAAGAAGTAGTCCAGGGAAGCCTTGCTAGGGACAACCGAGCTGCACTAAGTGTACCATACTCATGAGAAGGGACTTTGGACAACACCGGACAAGATTCTCAGTCTGACTGGTCCCAGGAGGCCTGGCCATGAGATCACCTGTGGGGCTGGCATTGGGACGTGGGCATGTGCCCTGGGGTTTGAAGCTCAGCTCTCTAGACCAGTCATTTGGCCCTTGTCTTCAATTCCTCAAACCCCAGTGTCACCTGTAAATGGGTAAAGTATCTGTGCTGGAGCCACCCAGAAGGTAGGGATGAAGATGGAAATCCTGGCGTATGACGGGGTACCAGGGAAGAGCAGGTACATTTCTTTCTGGCCTTAGTTTCTACCCTTGTAAAATGAGAAGGCTATACAGGATCTAGGGCCTAACAAGACAGGAATCTTGGGGCTAACTTTTGAGTAGCCTGCAGACCTAGTGATTCTGGGTTCCAGGACTAACTCCCACGATGGCCAGCACCAGGGAGCAGGCCCGACCAATGCTGCACGTGCCTTGGAGCATGTGGAGGTGGGGAGCAGATACCTCACAGAGGAAGGTGAAGATACCCTGGTGCTCCTTAAGGAGCTTGGCAATGGTGAGGCTGCCTCGCTTGACGCCTCCCAGAGGGTCGAAAAGCAGGTCTCGGTTGAGGGTGCCCTTCCGCTCCTCTGTCCACACGTCGATCTCCTCCTGATGGTAGGCGAAGGTGCAGTTATCCCCGTACTTACAGTCCTGCTTGTTAATCATGTCTGCAAAGAGGCAACAGGACACACGTTCTGCCAGGCGGGGACGGTGGCCTGCAGTGCCCCCAGGATCCTGCTGTGGCAGGATGGAGCAGTGGCGGCTGCCGTCCTCCCGTGAGGATACTTCCAAATACCAGAACGAGGCTCCTCTGTACCTAACATATGCCACCCACCCCCACGGTGTCTCATGCAGGTTAAGTAAGACAAAAGGTATGAAAAGCACACCTTTGTAGAGCATGCAAGCCACTATAGGAGGAGGGATTTTAAAAACGATCATTCAGGAAATAACTGCCTGGTCCAAGATCATGGACTCTGGAGTCCTACAGACTGTGGCTGGGATTCCTCGATACTTCCTGCCTGAGCCTCAGTCATCTTTTGCATGAACAGAGGACTCCAAGAACAAGGAACAAGGCCCACAGTCCTGGAGGATCGGTGCACATCCTTGTGGAGTGGCTTCCAAGATCTGAGCCATCAGACTCAAAGCGCAGAGCATGTGCCATGCACTAGGGAAAGGGTGAGTGTGCCTGGGGAATGGCCAGGGCAGAGGGTGAGGATATGGATGCGGGTGTGCACAGGCCTTTAGCCTATCAGCCATGGGCTGGGTGAAAGGACAAGTAGAGCCTGGGCAGATGCTTGTGGCTATAATTCCTCATGTCTAGAGCAGGGATGATGGGTGGTGGTGAATACAGAAGGGCTGCCTGCCAATGTGCTTGATCTGAACGTTCAGGTAGGGCTGCATAGACTGAGCCCAGCAACTCAGTAGGGAAACTGAAGACCATACATAGGGTACACGCAAATCTGTATTTGATAGAGTGACCAAATGTTATGAACCAGAAGTGAGAATGAGAAAACTAACACAATTATCACAAACAACTGAGATCGGCGAGCCTTCTGTGCTTCCCACCCCATCCCTCCTGGACTCCTGGGTGGTAACAAACTGGCTCTCTATGGGACTACAGGAATCTCATGTGCAAGAGTGCAGACCACAGTGGGGTCAAGACCCACAGGACACCCTGAATGTCTCCCATCTTTGGAGCTGGTCAGGGGAGATGCTCACTTTCATGTGGGACACATACTTGATGGCCTCAGGGACCCCAGAATCTGAGCTCCCTTACCTCCCCTGAGGTCATGAAGATCACAGATACTCTACTGCAGGCATGGGAAGAACTGGGCCCTGGCTTGGCACCAGCCCCTTTACAGCCTACCCACCTTTGCACAGGTAGTAAGAGCCCACGAAGCTGGTCTTGGTGGGCCGGGGCCGGATGCGCTTCCAGATTTGGTCCTCCGAGCTTCGGAGTCGGCCCAGGAGGACATCTCTCTTGCACTTGTGCTCAAGGCCCTCTCGGTAGGTGTAGTCACCAGCCCTGGGGCCTGTGGGCAGGGTGGACAGAGATGTGACTCCAGGCAGAAATGAAGAGTGACACTGGCAAAGGGAAGATATGGGAACCCTCACCTGGGCCTTCACAGCCCACCACGCTCCACTGCTATGCGCTGCTAGGGGGGAACTGGGGAGCCCACTGCCGGATACTCTGAGGGGCCCAGGCCTGCCCACCTCAGGGCCCACCCTGTCCTCTCCTGCACGGGAGGGCCTTGTTTTCTTGGACAAATCTCCTACTGACACACTGAAGTCCTTTCATCCTGGGTGTCCACCTTCCTCGGATTCCCTGCATCTCCAGGGTAGAGAGGTGCCACTGCACATGTGGGGTTGGTTACCTGTTTTGGGGTAACACAGCTGGCAGGCCTGCTTGAACTCATGGGTGGCAGCCAGCGGGTTCTTGATGAGCAAAGCGGTGTTGGGCATGGAGGGTTCCGGCTGGAAATGGGAGGTGGTGTTCATCTTGGGCCCTCAGTGGCCTGAGTGACCCTAGGAGCAGCCTGGGCAGGGGGGTGGGTGCTCCGTGACCCCCCCATCCTACCCAACAGTACAACTGTAACCCAGGGTCCCTTCTTCCCATTCTCCTAGGCCTTGTACTGTGGTCTAGGAGCTCACGACGTTGTATTGTGGTCTCAGAAGCTCCTGAACTAGTGAGGTCTGTGGGTGAAAATGACCTTGGCCTGGAATAAGCCTACCTGGTGGTAAAGGAAGAAGCACAGAGAGAGCCACAGGACTAGTGTCTAAGCTGACGTGAGAGCGCGTGCTGCTCACTCACAGTCGAGTGCTCTTCTAGGCCCAGGACAGGCTGTCTGGAGGTCAGGCAGAACCAGTGTAGGATGTTACTTAAGGCTGCTCAGCCTCGCTCTCTTCTAGGCACTGGGGTAGAATGCCCTGTGTGTGCCCTACAGCGTGGGGCAAGAGAGGCAGTGGCAGGAGACTGCCTGGAGCCCATCTGCTCTTCCTTCCTCGGAAAATGCAGCACCTCACCAGTGCAGAGGGCTTAGCTCCTCCCCAGTCTGGGACCCGTAACCCCAGGCAGAATAAGGGGCCAGGTCTGGGAGCCTCACTCTGCTCACCGAGGAGGCTGGTTTCTGAGTGCTGCTCGGGGGTCGGTGCTCCTGTGAGTTGGTCTCTTCTAGGCAGAGAAAAGACACAGGGTCACATGTCTTGAGACAGAGGACATGAGGGTCCTTCTGGGATTTCTCCTCAGGCCCTCCCTCCTCTTTTCATGACCATAGCCCTGAGGTAATGAGGCTGCAGCTCCAGCATATGACCCTTACTTAAGCCTTCTAAGACTCCCTGTTGTCCCTGGGACTCTCTCCTCTGGCCATCCACTAGTCCCTGACCCTTCACCATGGAGATCCTATGCCTTGCTCTCTCTACCTCACTGGTGAACTTCTACCTCTGAGACTGGTCCAGCCATCACTTCTTCCAGAAGGAATCCCTGGCTCCTCTCTGCCCCAGCCATCCAATGGGTCCCTTAGTCTTCAGTGCCCTGGACTATAGCTGACCTCCAAAAGCTAACCCTAGGAAGGCCTGGTCAGAGTTCTCTCTAAGTTCCTGGTTCCCAGCCCACGAAAGTGCTGAAGGAACTCATGACCTTGTACCCTGGCCTTGTATCAGGGTCAACTCCACGGGACCCTGAGCCTGGGGATCCCGAGCTCTGAGGGCTAGGCAGAATAGCAGACTGAATCACTAGCACAGCTCTGCCACTTGGTCTAGAATGAGACACCTGCCCGAGCTTAGGTTCAGTGGTGCTGAACACAGTAGAGACAGAACAGCATGCACTGCTCTAGACCGAAATGATGACAGGACATGTGCTTTGGCAGTACAGAGCTGCAGAGACCAGACACGGCAGCACTTTGCATACTGTCGAGGGGGTAGAGGGAGAATGTGTCCACCAAGGCCTCACCCACGAAGGAGTCAGGCTTGTCCAGGGAGCCTTGGGCTGACCCGAAGCTGTCAAGGGCATCCAGCCGGGTCTCAGCGAACGGCAACAGGTCTAGGGAGTCCAACGTGGGCCCTGGAGGGTCAAGGGCATCCAGCACGGAAGCAGCCAGCTTCTTGGAGGGGTCCATGATGAGGCCAAATGAGGCAGGAGGCAGCGGGCTGGGCACGGGAGCGGAGCCCCCCACCACGGGTGGCAGCAGTGGGGTCCCGCCAGGGAAAACGGGGATCAGCTGGGGCAGCTCACTAGGCATACCGCTGCCAGGCAGGCCACCCTGGACCAGAGACTGCAAGGTGGGGACAGAGCCAGGGGTCAGGAAAGAACATGGCCACCAGTCCTGGGCAGCATGGGTAATCCGGGGAGCCGGGCTCTGCTCTCCTCCCGCTGCCGTGAAGGGAGCCGGGCTCTGCTCTCCTCCCGCTGTCCTCGAGCCCAGCCCTGTTTCAGTCCCTCCCAAGGCCTCTATTTCCCCTCTATTTCTCCTTGTGGGAGAGTGGGGTTCAAAGTGAGAGAGAGACAGGCTCAGAGGGCACAGGAAGGCAGCAGTATGGCTCACCAGCGAGTCCAGAAGGGTATCTAGCTCTGGACCAAACACATCCCCATCTGAGAAGTCGTCCAGGCACTCAGTACTGGGGAGTGCCCTGCTGCCGCCATCCAGGGGGGCCAGTAAGTCCAGAACACGAGGGAACAGAGGCATCGTGGGTGTGGAGGGCAGCAGGGCCGGGGAGCCTTGCGGGTCCACATAGCAGTCTGTGGAGGGAGTAGGCTCAGTAGCTGCAGGAGTGCTGTGTGGTGGAGTAGATGCAAAGTCCCAGGGCCCAGGCACTGTGCCAACCCCTCCCCTTCCTCCTCATCTCTACCAAGGGCTTGGTTCCCTATCTCTTGCCCAGCGGCAGTGGCTCAGAGGTAGTGAGGAAGGCAGCTGGGAGCTGATGGCCCTGGCTGTTCTCAAATATCCACCACTGTCACCTTTCTTTGGGGTAAGCAGCCCTTCTTCAAGGACTTGTATAACCTGGAAGCCAGTGAGTGAGAGAATGAAAGATGTGGATGCCTGAGTGCGGCGAGCATGGATGGGGACAGGGACCCGTGGAGGACAGGGACCCGTGGACAGATGCTCTCCAGAGCCTGAGTGCGGTGAGCATGGATGGGGACAGGGACCCGTGGAGGACAGGGACCCGTGGACAGATGCTCTCCAGAGCCTGAGTGCGGTGAGCATGGATGGGGACAGGGACCCGTGGAGGACAGGGACCCGTGGACAGATGCTCTCCAGAGCCTGAGTGCGGTGAGCATGGATGGGGACAGGGACCCGTGGAGGACAGGGACCTGTGGACAGATGCTCTCCAGAGCCTGAGTGGAAAGTTCAACTTCTGTTGAACTTTTTGTCCAACCTCAGAGAAGTTTTTCCAGTGTCCCCATCTACCCCGGTGATCGAGGGAGATGTTTGTTTCCTCTGACTTTTGGATACGGGTCTGAGCCCTATCAGATTGCCCCTCCACCCTCATGATCAGTGACACTACCTGTTTCAATGTCATCTATGGATCCCAATCCATTAGAAGTTCCCTGTGGAGAAAAAGGAACAGAGATGTTGGCCAGGCCAGAGACCAAGGATGGCCAAAGCCCAGCGGTGTTCCCACATGGCCGGTCGATGAGCACTCACTGCGGAGCACTAGGGCTGCTCAGGACAGACAGTGAGCACCCACGACACATTCAGCCTGGTGTTTCAGCTGGGGTCTGGGCAGGCATAGGTTGGGAGGGACATAGGGTAGACTAGCCTAGTAGGTACAGTTGAGGGGAGCAGTGCCCCTAGGGAAGGGATATTTCTGAGCCTCAGTTACCTCATCTGGAGAAGGGTAGTTTTCATACACTGAAGAGGTGGCGAGGGTTTGAGTCTTTTTGTTTTGAGACAGGGTCTCACTATGTAGCCATGGCTAGTGTAGAACTCCCTAGGTAGACCAGGCTGGCCTTGAACTCAACAAAGGCAAACCTCCCTCTGCTTCCTGAGTACTGGGATTAAAAGCATGCCCCACCATACCAGGTTGTGGCAAAGGTGTACGCTACCCTAGGCTGAGCCCCAGGCATGCTAGAAAACAGAAAAGGGGCAAGTCATCCAAGGTGGGATCTCGCTACTACTGCGGCCCTGTACTGAGGGGCAGCTGCATTGGAGCTTATTCTCTGGCCTGACCAAATCTCACCCAGTCTGTACCTGTTTCCTTTTTGTAAAATAAACCAACATGGCTACCACTGCATGGAACCTTTATAGAGTGGAAACAACCCAAGAGCACAAGAAGTGCTCTGTCTTTGTGTGTTTGTTACATGTATAAGACACATTTGCACATGTGAGCTACCAGGAGGTTGGCTCAGGCCTTGAATTCACTGGCCCCCCTTCTCCATTCCCAATGGGACACAAGGGATGCAAGCCATTCCTCTACCCTGAACTCTCTCTAGACAGAAGGCCAGACACTCACCATGAGCTACCTTCTTCAAGGATCAAGTAGCAGCAATAATGACAACACAGTATATCCAGCACCCTGCCTCACTCTAGCCCCTGGGGCAGCTTCACACCTACTGTGGTGTTTGGCCAGCATGCTGCAAGCTGTTCCATAGCACAGATACTGGCCAAGGCCACCATTCATGTGTCAGAGCAGGACTGTCTGACCAGAGCCTGCCGTGACCCTGTCCCTTGGGCCTGGGCACCCTCCCAGCCCTGCCTTCGAGTCTGTGCACAGAACCCACACTGAGTATGTGTGCTTCTGTCCTCCAGGGTGTTCGTGCATCACAGTCTGCTGGATAGGAGAGCTGCTTTTCTCACAGTGTGTATGGGAAACATTGGAGGGAAAACAAAGGAAGCACCAGACAAAAACGTCTAAAGACAGCGTGGTGCTCCTGACTGTGCTGCCCAGGCCTCCTTCCTCAGGCCCTGCAGGACAAAGTGACCTCCCCGGCCTCCTGCTGCTCAGACTGTCCAGGCTCTTCTCTCCCTGACCTTTTACACAGAAGCCCTGTTGGTAACATTTACTTAGCTACAAAGACCTAAGGAAGCCAAAGCCCCAAGGGACTGGAGTGGCTATGCAGGATCTGACCCTTAACACATCCAGCCACAGAGCCCAGAGTCTTCTGAACCCTTGGAGAAAGAACTGGGCCTGTGGTCTAGGGACGTCACTTCCTGTCCTGAATTTTGGCCTCTGCTCATTGCTGCTCATCTTTCCTGTGATACTGCTCCCTCCGTCTCTACCTGGACAAAGCCCACTGCTCTGGCTGGTGAGATATTTTCCCAATGAGGCTGCCTTGCCTCTGTTCCAAGAGTCCTGGCTGTCCTTGTATCTTACCCAGATGCTGTGCCGTGCTTTCTGAGAACTGCTCTGAGCACCCAGATGCTGTGCCGTGCTTTCTGAGAACTGCTCTGAGCACCCAGATGCTGTGCCGTGCTTTCTGAGAACTGCTCTGAGCACCCAGATGCTGTGCCGTGCTTTCTGAGAACTGCTCTGAGCATCCGGATGCTGTGCCGTGCTTTCTGAGAACTGCTCTGAGCACAGCCCAAGCCACCCATTCTAGGCACACACGTGGAGTGACCACTTGGCCAGACAAATGGCTTCCATGGTACAGGTGCCAGTAGAGAATCCAGCAGCCAAAGCTCACATTTTGTGACCCACAGGATGCCACGAGCTCTGCTGGACACTACCCAGTGCTTATGCATTCTCAGGGCATTATGTGCTGTACTGAGGCAAGCCTGGTCTTATCCTCTCCACGAGGAATTCCACCTTGCTTGGGCTTCTGACCGACTCTGTACATGTGACTGAGTGTACCAGCAAGAAGTCAAGGTCAGTGAGAGACATGGTGGGGCCGGCAGCCTAGTGCCAGGTGTGTGGTCCACAGGCTGCAGGTGGCAGGGTGCAGTACTGCCTGGGCTCATCTATACCCTAAATGGTGAATTCAAAGTTTTGAGGTTAGTATGAATATGGGGGGAGTGTTTGGGGTCCTGGTCCCCATCCTACCTGATCTGCCACACCAGCAGGGGCGCCATTACTAAGCAGAGAAAAGGTTTCCAACTCCTGCCAATGATTGGGGAGAGGTAGAAAGAGATCAAGATTCTAGAAGCATGCTTAGCATCCCAGCATCGAAGGCAACAGAGAGCCCCTGACACCGGCTGTGGGGTGTCTCCCTGCCCCAGGCCTCCCACTATCACCTGGCCTGGCTCCTAGGATCAGCTCTGACCTGGCAGGGAACCTAAACACACACATTCCTGGTGTGCCAGGCACCACCTTGCATGTTCTCTTGCTTTAATCTTCCCCTGAGCCTTCTGAGGTGGACATAATTATCTGTCTTCCAGATGCAGAAGCCAAGGTGGAAACAGGCACTAACTTGCTCAAGGTTGTGCCAGAAACACTTATGCCATATGTTCTACTGGCTGTACTCAGGCATGCAGCAGGTACCAAATATGGATGTGAAGGAGTCCGAAAGATACTGAGATTCAAACAGGCACCATTAAGGGGGTCATTGAGAACACGGAGCTGAAAGGCACCAGACGTGACCTGTGCAGGGTAGTTAACGCTGGCCAGGGCAGGGGAGGGAGCATGCTTTAACAGCTGGTGTCTAAGGGGACCTGAGCACTTTGGCTGTTCTTTCCTCTTCAGAAGGCCCAGATTCTCCCTCCAGGGGAAAGGTCACTGTCGTCACTCCCCCGTCTTCACCCATTCCCAGCCACCTTACTCGGGGTCCCAGCAGAGCCTAGTCCTTTTCTTCAACCTCTTCTCTACCTCCAGCCCACAGCCCACAGCCCACAGCCCACCTACCTGGGGCCTCTTATAGGCTTTCCGCACCCGCAGCCCAAGCTTCTGAGCTAGCTCCTGACCCAGCTGAGTGACACTTTCATCCTGCAAAAGGTAAGATGGAGGGTTGGATGCAGCTGGTGGGTTAGGCTCCCAGGCACCGTGGACACCCTGGGTAGGCCACAGTTACAGCACGTCACAGACAAGAAAGTAAGAGCGTGGGCAGTGACACTGCTTTCCCAGTCACTCACTGGGGACAGGGGCTGAGCCACCAAGTCAATAATGCTTTTGCTTTTCCTTTCGTTTCTGGGAAGGTGCCAGAGGTGACCTGGGCCGTCTGCAGGATTAATAGGTTTGTTTTTATTTTATTCTATTTTAGTTATCTAAACACAGTCTTGCTGTGCTGCTGAGGCTGCCCTTGAACCCCTGGAATTACAGGTGGTCCTCACTGTACCTGCCTTTTTTTTTTTAATTTTTTTTTTATTAATTTTATTTATTTCCGTATGTGTATGAATGTACTGTCTGCATGCAAGTTTGTGCACCCGTGTCGTGCAATGCCGCGGAGGTCAGAAGAGGGTGTCGGATTCCCCTGGAACTGGAGTTCTCCTGGAATTGGAGTTTCAGACAGTTCTCGGCCGCCATGTGGGTGCTGGGGATCGAACCCGGGTCCTCTGTAAGAGCGGTTGGCGCTCTTAACCGCTAGGCCATCTCTCCAGCCCCATGTACCTGCCTGTTTCTAACTATTTCTTTTTCTAGTGGTGCCAGGGATCAAACCCTATTTTTATTTTAAAATCTTTTTTTTTTCTCTTTTTTCTTGCAGTGTTAGGGAAGGAACCTCGAGCCGTGCATCGCCTGGGCAAGTGCTCTACCATGGGCCGCACCCCCAGCCCTTCACTTTTCATTTCTTTTTTTTAAATATATATTTTTAAATTTTATTTATTTTGTATGTGTATAAATGCACTGTCTGCATGTAGGTTTGTGCACCCATGTGGTGCAGTACCTCGGAGGTCAGAAGAGGGTGTCGGATTTCCCTGGAACTGGAGTTAAAAACAGTTCTCAGCTGCCATGTGGGTGCTGGGGATCGAACCCGGGTCCTCTGCAAGAGCAGTCGGCACTCTTAACTGCTAGGCCATCTCTCCAGCCCTCACTTTTCATTTCTAAAATTCAGCCAGTTACAGTCCACCATAGAGGGTGAACTGTTAGCAAGTATAGGTGCCCTCTCCTCCAGCTTCTTCCAGAGAAAGCCATGCCATCCTGTTTCCCTTCAGACTTTTCCTAGAAAACCAGCTCTCTAGCAACCAGGAGTGCTCACGGCATTTCTCCAGCATAAAGGAAGAAGGGCTTTTTATGGATCTGTAACTGACGTGCAGAGAAAGGAAAAGCTCTGTCCAAGGACACACGGGGGTCAGGGTGGTGCCACACCTAGACCCCAGACTACAGTTAGTCACCAGTGGGCTGTGGGTCTTGACTTGTGCCTGTGTGGGTGGCACATGATAGATACTCATGAGGTGAATACATGGCAGTAGGGAGGGGTCTTGGGCAGTTGAGACATACGTCAGCTGTGACTATGAACACTCTTTACTGGTCATTTCTCACTGTTAACTATTCCCCGGGACAGCCCTAACAACAGCATCCCAGCGCAGAGGTGCCTCTTTAAACTTCACACAACCTGGTTGTCAGGGTGCTGAGGTCAAGAACACAGACACATGAATCTGACTCTTGGGGTTCGGCCCTCTGCATTGCCATCCCCTGGCTGTTGTGATCTACCTAGCCAAGTTCTGTTTTCTCCATGTCTGTCTCTTCTAAAACAGGGATAAGAGCACCAATCCCAGAGGGCTGTTGCCAAGATGAGGTGAGTTACACCCGTAATGCAGTTTTCACAATGCTGACACCCAATCCAGCTCAGACACTACAGCTAGCTAGCATCACCAACTCTGTGTGGCAGAGAGGGAAGCCAAGGCTCACAGGGCTGAGGTGCCTGGCGCATGGGAAGGAAGGTCAGTACAGAGGACTAAAGCCAGAACTCACATGGGGCAGGGCGAGGGAGCACCGGCTGCTGCATTCGTAGGCCTCCTTGTGGCGCCCCAGCTCGTTGAGAGCACGTGCCTTTCGGAACAGTGCCCGGATGCTCTCGCTGTCCAGGCCAAGCGCCTTCTCACTGTCCTGCAGCGCCTTCTCATACAGGCCCTGTGGACGGGAAGCAGCAGCCCAGTGCTCAGCACCTTTGGTCCTCTGAAGGAGAGTCACCTCAGTGCTCTGCAGAGGAGCAACAGGAGGCTGGGCTCAAGGAATGGGCTGACGAGCTTCCAGTTGGGAGCTCAGGGAGAGAGGGCAGCGTTGTCCTGGTGTGAGTGAGGACAGTCAGCTACAGCTGGTACCTGGGGGCACTGCCGGGAGGGCTGCGGCTCTACAGCAGTGAGCTTCATCAGTACCACCACTGCCGGGAGGGCTGCGGCTCTACAGCAGTGAGCTTCATCAGTACCACCTCTGTCTGCCCTTCACTCGGAACACCATGTGCTAAGAGACACAACAGCTCCTCGTGGAGGTGCAATCTGGGTCACCCTGAAATTCTAATTCAGTTCATCTAGGGCGAGGCGAAGGCTGAATAGGTTTTGATACTGTTTTTCTTGTGTACAGGCATCTGTAAAGCTGTGTGAGTCTGTGTGGAGACCAGAGGCTGACATCAGGCATCTTCCTTTATTGCTCTCTTTTTATTTTTAATAAAAAAATTAATGTAGACGAGTGTTTTGCCTGCATGTATACAAGTGCACCATGTTGCAATGTCCATGGAGGTCAGAAGAGGGCATCAGATCCCCTGGAACTGGAGTTACAGGTGGTTGTTAGCTGCCATGTGGGTGCTGGAAACCAAATCTGGGTCATCTACAAGAGCAGCCAGTGCTCTAACTGCTGAGCCACCTCTCTAGCCCTCTCCACCTTATCTTTGGAAAGAGGATCTCTTGTTGGATTTGGTTTCCTTGACTGGCTGCATAGCGGGACAGTGAGCTCCTGCAGATTAAGTTTGAGACCGAGTGTTAGAATGTAGCCATGGCTGGCCTCAAACTCAGAAAGATCCACCTTCCTAAATCCCAAGTGCTGGAATTAAATGTGTACACCAACATGCCTGAGCAGATTTTCTTTTTACATGTGTGACATGGGTCTTGGGATCAAACTTGGGTCTCATGCTTATGAGGCAACAAGGCTAGCAATTTGCCAACAGAGTTGTTTTTTTGTTTGTTTGTTTTTTGGTCTTTTTGAGACAGGGTCTCCCTGTATCCCCAGCTGTCCTGGAACTCACTTTGTAGACCAGGCTGGCCTCGAACTCACAGAGATCTGCCTGCGGCTGCATCCCAAGTGCTGGGATTAAAGGCCAACCTAGAGCCGGGCGTGGTGGCGCACGCCTTTAATCCTAGCACTCGGGAGGCAGAGGCAGGCGGATCTTTGTGAGTTCGAGGCCAGCCTGGTCTACAGAGTGAGTTTCAGGACAGCTGGGACTACAGGGAGACCCTGTCTCGAAAACACCAAAAAATAAATAAATAAATAAATAAATAAAGGCCAGCTTAGCTTCTCAGCTCGATGGGTACGGTCTGTCTCAAAGGGGCATCCAGGGAGGTGTGGTCAGGCAGAGGGAGGCACAGGCTTACCATGGTGAAATAGCAGGCAGCTCTGTTGACATGCAGCTTGCACAGCAGCTCCCGGGGCAGGGCTACCTGGTCAGAGGCAGCGTACTCGGCCACGTTCAGCCCTTCCATGTACTGAACCAGAGCCTGCTTATAGTCCTTTTCCCGGAACAGGTCATTGCCCTCGGCAAACAGGTTCTGCACAAGCTTGAGCAGGAAGGCCTGTGCAAAGTAGGCACACAGGGACTGAACAAGTTTCTCCATCCAGCCTAGCTCAGCCCTCACAGCCTGGACACAACAGCCCTCACCCGGTCCCCACAGCCCTCACCTCAGCCGGTCCCCACAGCCCTCACCCAGTCCCCACAGCCCTTACCTCACCCGGTCCCCACAGCCCTCACCCTGTCCGCACAGCCCTCACCTCACCCTGTCCCCATAGCCCTCACCTCACCCTGTCCCCACAGCCCTCACCCTGTCCGCACAGCCCTCACCTCACCCTGTCCCCACAGCCCTCACCCTGTCCGCACAGCCCTCACCTCACCCTGTCCGCACAGCCCTCACCTCACCCTGTCCGCACAGCCCTCACCTCACCCTGTCCGCACAGCCCTCACCTCAGCCAGTCCCCACAGCCCTCACCTCAGCCAGTCCCCACAGCCCTCACCTCAGCCAGTCCCCACAGCCCTCACCTCACCCGGTCCCCACAGCCCTCACCTCACCCGGTCCCCACAGCCCTCACCTCACCCGGTCCCCACAGCCCTCACCTCACCCGGTCCCCACAGCCCTCACCTCACCCGGTCCCCACAGCCCTCACCTCACCCGGTCCCCACAGCCCTCACCTCACCCGGTCCCCACAGCCCTCACCTCACCCGGTCCCCACAGCCCTCACCTCACCCGGTCCCCACAGCCCTCACCTCACCCTGTCCCCACAGCCCTCACCTCACCCAGTCCCCACAGCCCTCACCCCACCCAGTCCCCACAGCCCTCACCCCACCCAGTCCCCACAGCCCTCACCCGGTCCCCACAGCCCTCACCCGGTCCCCACAGCCCTCACCCGGTCCCCACAGCCCTCTACTTGGACACAACAGCCCTCACCATCAATCATCTGCTCTGCAGACACTTACCTCATACTCCTCTTGCTTTAGGGGTAGTGTGGACCTAGTAGGAAAAGAGAGACACAGGTCCGGGTGAGCGAACAGGTCCCAGCCTTGTAAAGCCCCACAACTGACACTGCAGGACTGAGGTTGAACCAGGAGTAGGCTTCTCCTACTCAGACCACAGTCACCTGTGGACCAGAACGAGGGGACAGTGTGCAGGCCGCTCAGTTCTAATAGAAGGACTTGCATTTCCCCTGGCTTTCCCAGAGATTGAGGTCTGAAAAGACTGGCCAGCAGCAGCCTTGTCCCAGCAGCTGTCCCCGGCCTATGTGCCCAGTCCTCTCCTAAGGACAGCAAGACTCTAGGTCTCTCTAAGCTATAAAGGCAGGGGAGCTATGGCTGCGTCTAGGAGACCCCCAGGCCTGGAACAACACAAGAGGAGAAAAATCTGACTCCAGACAAGGCAGAATCGATGGCGACCTGTATGGGGACAGAAAAGTTAAGAAATTAACACCATCTCTGGGACTCTAGAGTCCTCATCCACCATGTCCTCATCAAACCAAATCTGCATCTCGGGCCTGTGGGGCAAGTCACATGACACTGACATGGAAGGACTCGGGTGGCCTCAGTCTGGCAGCCTCTGCTCTTCTCTTGGCTCTGCCAAGAAAATACTCAGCCAATGGAAGGCACACAGAGCCACCAACCCAAGAGGCCAGAAGCTGACAAGTCAAGGCAGGTGTGTGCCTGTACTACTTCTCCTGTGGTTAAATTACAGCGCTGGCGAAGGAGAACTTCCGACTCTGTGAGGCTGGAAGAAGAGCAGGGCCTGGTCACCTGGTCCCTCACAAGTCGGGAAACAGACAGTGGGAAGTGACCTGCCCAAGGTCACAGAGCAGAACAGCATCAAAGACAGGAGACAGGGCAGAGGGCAAGGCTGGGGTTCTGTCGTTTGCCCGGAGCTGCTACCTGGGCAAAGAAAGAGCAGGCCAAGCTGGTGAGAACTGAGAAAAGACACAGGGAGGTGTGTGTGTGTGTGTGTGTGTGTGTGTGTGTGCGTGTGCATACATGTGTGTAGTACTCCTGAGAGTGGAATCAGGGCTTGACAAACCAACTTTACATGGGTCACCATCAGAGGCCATCCCTACATAACTCACCATCAGAGCCATCCTTACACAGGTAACCATCAGAGGATATCCCTACACAGGTCACCATCACATGACATCCCTACATAGGTCACCATCAGAGGACATCCTTACACAGGTCACCATCAGAGGACATCCTTACACAGGTCACCATCAGAGGATATCCTTAAACAGCTCACCATCAGAGGCCATCCCTACATGGGTCACCATCACAGGCCATCCTTACATGGGTCACCATCAGAGGCCATCCTTACATGGCTCACCAACAGAGGCCATCCTTACATGGCTCACCATCAGAGGCCATCCTTACACAGGTCACCATCAGAGGCCATCCTTACATGGCTCACCATCAGAGGCCATCCCTATATGGCTCACCGTCAGAGGCCATCCCTACATGGCTCACCATCAGAGGCCATCCTTACATGGCTCACCGTCAGAGGCCATCCCTACATGGCTCACCGTCAGAGGCCATCCCTACATGGCTCACCGTCAGAGGCCATCCCTACATGGCTCACCATCAGAGGCCATCCTTACATGGCTCACCTTCAGAGGCCATCCCTACATGGCTCACCAAAAGAGGCCATCCTTACATGGCTCACCAACAGAGGCCATCCTTACATGGCTCACCAACAGAGGCCATCCTTACATGGCTCACCAAAAGAGGCCATCCTTACATGGCTCACCAAAAGAGGCCATCCTTACATGGCTCACCAACAGAGGCCATCCTTACATGGGTCACCATCAGAGGCCATCCTTACAAGGCTCATCATCAGAGGCCATCCTTACACGGGTCACCATCAGAGGCCATCCCTACATGCGTCACCATCAGAGGCCATCCTTACACGGGTCACCATCAGAGGCCATCCCTACATGCGTCACCATCAGAGGCCATCCCTACACGCGTCACCATCAGAGGCCAGGCCTATCCTTCCCACCCTTGATGCCTGCTCTTCAGCTGACTCCTGCCCCCAGCTTCTCCCCTGTCGGCATTGGTTTCATTTTTCAGCAGGGAACGTTCCCTTCCTGAGGACACCTGAGGGGCTGGAGGTTGCTCGGTGGTTAGAGCTGCTCTTGCAGAGGAGCCAGGTCTGAATCCCAGCACCACATAGCAGCTAACAGTCATTGGTAACTCCAGTTCCAGTGGGAATCCAACATCCTCTTTTTTCTTTTTTTTTTTTTTGTCTTTTTGAGACAGGGTCTCCGTGTAGCCCCAGCTAGCTTAGAGCTCATTATGTTGTCCAGGCTGGCCTTGAACTCACAAAGATCCATCTGCGTCTGCCTCCTAAGTGCTGGGACTAAAGGAGTGTGCCACTGCACCCAGCCACAGTGCCCTCTCCTGACCTGTTGGGCATTGCAGGACACAGATGCACCTACTGACATGCAGACAAGACACTCACACACATGAAAAATGAATGAAATGAAAGCAGAGGCAGGGGGATCTTTGTGAGTTCAAGGCCAGCCTGGTCCACAGAGTGAGTTCCAGGACAGCTGGGGCTACAGGGAGACCCTGTCTCAAAAAGACTAAATAAATAAATAAATAAATAAATAAATAAATAAATAAATGCCGGGCGTGGAGGCGCACGCCTTTAATCCTAGCACTTGGGAGGCAGAGGCAGGCAGATCTTTGTGAGTTCAAGGCCAGCCTGGTCTACAGAGTGAGTTCCAGGACAGCTGGAGCTACAGGGAGACCCTGTCTTGAAAAGACCCCCCCACACACACAAAAAAAAGGAACATAACAGCTATGTTCAACTAGTTTGGGCCGGAGAGATGGCCTAACAGTTAAGAGGGCTGGCTGCTCTTGCAGAAGATCCAGGTTCTATCCCCAGCACCCACATGGTGGCTGAGAACCATCTTTGACTCCAGTTCCAGGGGAATCCAACACCCTCTTCTGACCTCCATGGCATTGCACGACACGGGTGCACAAACCTACATGCAGACAGTACATTCATACACATACAAGAATAAATAATAAAACAAAGGAGAGAAAAATAAATAAAAAAAAAAATAGCGCATGCCTTTAGATCTTTTTTTTTTTTTTTTAGACAGGGTCTCCCTGTGGCTCTGGGTGTCCTGGAACTCACTCTATAGGCCAGGCTGGCCTTGAACTCACAGAGATCGCCTGCCTCTGCCTCCCAAGTGCTAGGATTAAAGGCATGTGCCACCACAACCGGCTCACACGCCTTTAATCCCAACACTTGGAAGGCAGACCCAGACGGATCTCTGTGAGTACAAGGCCAGCCTGGTCTAGGTAGTGAGTTCCAGAACAGCTGGCACTACAGGGAGACCCTGTCTCAAAAAGACCACAAAAAATAATAATAAATAAGGTACACCTCAGGACTGGGGATGTGGCTCAGTCGGCAGCTCACTTTCCTAGCAAGCAAAAATCCCTGGGTTTGATTCTCAGAGCTGCACACACTGGGCACAGTGGTGCCTGCCTTGAAATCTCAACACTGGGGAGGTGAAGGCAGGAAGATTAAAAGTTCAAGGTCAGCTTTGGCTACATGTGAATTTGAGACCAGCCTAAACTACACAAGATCCTGTTTAAAAGGGAAAAACAGGCTGGAGAGATGGCTCAGCAGTTAAGAGCACTGACTGCTTTTGCAGAGGACCCAGGTTCCATTCCCAACACCCACATGGCAGCTAAGAACCATCTTAGGCCAGGCGAGTTGGCTCATGCCTTTAATCCCAGCACTCGGGAGGCAGAGGCAGGCAGATCTCTGTGAGTTCAAGGCCAGCCTGGTCTACAGAGAGAGCTCCAGGCCACATGGGACTAAAGAGAGACCCTGTCTCAAA